>VZSG01000151.1:1050092-1084006 GCA_013398315.1 Nothoprocta pentlandii
CCCCTGCCTGGCGCGCGCTGCCGCAGCTGCGTGCACCTTAAACCTCGCTAATTAGCCCCGCGCGCTGGGGTGCTCTGGGAACAAACACACGCGGGGCTGCTTGCAGGAGGGACACGAGGGTGATTCTTTCCAGGGCTGCGGGACAGTTACGAAAGCAGTTGCACACAGTAATGGCTGCTGAGGCTTGTTGGCCTTTGCGCAGCCCTGTGAAGCTGGAGCGGCTCCCGCGGCGCAGGGGACAGAGGCAGGTGGCGGCGGCAGCGCTCAGGCGCTCTCCAAGGTCCTGCCGCGCGGGTGCTAACGGCCCAGCCCGGCCCGGCGCCACTCCTGCGACCACGGGGAGCGCCCGTCTCTACTGTGGCCAAGTCAGCCTGAGGACAAAGTGAAGACGAGGCCTCTAAAACATGCACGCTGTCCTTCAGCAAAGGACCTGGCCTGTAGGGAAGAGGTACCTCAGTCTCGCTGGGGCTCAGCTTGCTTTTGTCCCTTCAGCCTTGTTTGCCAAAAACACTTTGTCCCTCACACAGAAACCTCCCCCTGAGGAAGAACCTGCCTTGGGGATGCACCACCTTGCCTTTGAAAGCACCTTACTGCAGAAGAGCCTTCCCCACAAACCCCACTGCAAAGACAGAGATAGCTTCCCCATTCTCCCCTTTGCAGTTATCTTAACTCAGACACAGAAGAGCTGGTAAATCAATGGTAGCAATCACCTTAAAAGTATTATTCATCATATCAATCTCTGTCAGGAAAGTTTAGTCCTTGGAGATAGGTGCCTAGAGTTCTAGGCAAACTAAAAAACTTTCCTTTCCAAGAAATTCTCCCTGAGATAGCTGCTTACTTCCACAAAACGTAGAGTTAAAGGTCAGTCAACGAGACTTTTTTTTTAAACAGAAAAACAAAACAAAATCCTCCTGGCACTCAAATAAGTAACTCCCAGCACATGCTTTCAAATTGAAGAACATTCAGAAGGAACTTGAATAGAACACGTGAACTGATGGAGCTTAACCTCACCATCACTTACGAGTTACACAACTCTTTGTCAGCAATCATCATTTCCGTGTGTGCTAGGAGACACCGAGGGTGACACGCTCCAATTCTTACTTGGAATAAATAATTGATCCCACGCTTTCCGTGTTTCTCTGATGTCCTGGCACCATTACAGTAGCACCATGAGCCGCGGTGTTCCCCTTCACAGAGAAGGCTTTGCACATAACCACGGTTCCAACTCCCTACAGCTTCTTTGCATTCACAGGCATAAACTACAGCGTGGCTGAAGCTGGGTGCATGATGTGACAGACACCTCCCCAGTCTAGGAAACTGCAGACAGGATTTGACAGAAATTAATCAATCTGGAGCTGTTAACACAGTAGTTTGGTGAATAGATGGCTCACTCTCTGTCCAGCACTGAATCAGGCTTGCAGACCTTGGTCTAACATATACGGGCTAATACGCACTCCCAATCAGTGAAAAAGCTAACAGGAGAAACTATTGATTTTATTTTAACCCCTGCCCTAACTCATTTAGAGAGGAATAACATCATGCAGAGCAGATGTCCCAGACTCTCCCTTTGCACATTATGCCTGTCTACGCATCAGTGCGCTGAGGACTGCAGCAGCTCCACAGGATGGATTAGACCACACAACTACATTTCAGTTCTTCAGGATTTTTCACAGCCTTCGCTTAAGAGCTTTCTCCCTTCTGCCACATTTTGTAGATGCAAGAAAACACAAATGTTATGCAGAATTATGTAAAACAGAATTACATAGAATTGTTAAAGAGTTCTGCTTTTCCCTGCACTTATAATTAAAAATAAGTATTTTTCTTTCCTTTTCTTTTAGTTGAAAAGTATAAAAATCATGCTTCAAATCAGTTTCCCAAAATGACATGAGAGCTCATACCAGGTTGCTTTAAAAGATCCAAGGAACTTCAGGTACCATCAGCTGAATTTGGATTCTCCCTTATGATTTGGTAATAGGCATTTTCCTATTTGATGCCTCTGTATCACCCTCTTCGTAGAACCCTGCCAAAACAACACCGATTTCCGAAGCCCTGCAGAAACCTGGGTGAAATTCCTTAAAAGCTGCTGCTTCCAGGAGCAAAAGTCCTTCAGGAAGTCAAGAAAACTTGTAATGTATTTAAACATGTTTGTCTGTCTTGCTACACATTCAGATTAATGAGAGTGAAATTTCATTTAAACCCATAACATTTGGTAACTTCTAGTCTAAAATATGATTAAGATCCCTTTATTTTCTCTGACATTTGCTCGGATAGGTCAATTTTCTTGCCAAGATAACACAAACATATAAACCCCTCGAGAACGCCTACTTATATCGAGTAGGTTGCTTGACTTCATTATTATTCATCAACTGCAATACATATTTCATAACATTATTTCTATTAAAAAGTTTCAGGAAATTAGAAGAGATACCTGCATTTTTTTTAATAACACTACTATACACTTCAGTTACGCCTGTCTGCCCACAATTAATTCCAACAAGAGAAATACAAATAAGAATCAAAACAGTCACAGAGATATAGTGGCACCTCAGGTATGGGGAGGAAATTAAGTAGTATTTGACTGTCTCCTTGGTGTCTTCCCAGGCCTTTTTTGGTAGAAAACTTTAAAAAGTTCATTTATATAAACTCTCAAAATCTACTGTTGTTAAAATACTGCCATTTGTCAATGAGATGTTGGACTACATGGACAATATTTTCAGAACCTTTATTACATTATGCTGTGTTAGAAAAGTTTTTCCATGTGAAAAAGCGGAGGGGGGAGAGTCAGTCACATTTACCAGGCTTTATGAAACTCCAGGTCATTTTACCTGTTAGTTATTCCATTTGGCATGAATCAGATACTTTAAAACTTCATCATACTTCTTAGAGAACATTTCAAACACAGTAAGTGTGATGTGGCACCTGTTAGAAAGCAGTAAATAATTTCTTCTAAACATCTCTTCCTGGTAGAAAACTAAGCTAATATTAGTGCCAGTGCCAAAAACTCAGCTTCTCAGATGACAGCAAAAGCTGTAGCAATATAAAAACTAAATGCAACTTAGATTTAAAGTAAGTTCTAATTTACGACCTGTTTGAAGCCATTCTAAGCCATCTAAAAAGCATGCTAGAGTATTAACACTTATTAAATGATCTCAGTGCCAGGGTTTCTAAAATATTTTGTTACTCTTTTTTTCCTTTGAACTAATGTGCTACAGGAAACATGTCAGCCTGAACAATGAGAGCACAGTATTGCACTACATGATGAGATCTAGCTCAGTAAAAATAACAGAAAAAAAATCCATCATTTTATATCATAAAAGGAATGGAGCACAATGGCTTTCACCACTCTACTTAAAATGGTATCAATGTTTTATCTTTTCACTCCATAATTTTCACTTCACCATTGTATTGTGTCTTTCTATTTTCTGCTTGATTTTTCCTCCCCTTTAAGTTTATTTTCTGTTTTATCCTTCTCTAATATCTATAATTTACAATCCTTCATTCCAGAAACCCAATCTCTTTGTCTTTCTCTATTCTTTTTTTTGACAGGTCTAGAATTAGAAATCACAAGCAAATGGGTAGGAGCATAATGACAACATGAGGCAGATGATTTAGCATGAAGATTATAGGCTGATAAACTAAGTCAAAACCTGTAAGAAAATGTATGACATAAACTCTGTGTTACTGTTATACAGAGCTCCAATGTGGCATTAGAATAATTATGACAGGTGATAAGTGACAGTATTAGTGCCATGTAGGATGACAAAACTCTTAAAAGCTATAACATAAAAATGAGATTCACACAGGAAACAAAGCAGGGCTATTGACACCTCTGAGCCAGGAGGACAGAATTCACTGCTGCAGTTTCATGAAGACACGGGGGCCCTACATCACTACTGCAATCAGTCTGCTGGCCCTCCAGTTCATGTCTTGGGAAAGGAAGGTTGGGAAGTAGACCACTTATTTCTCTCTTGAATCCTAAAGATTCAAGTATTATTCAGCAGTGGAGGTAGCCTGGACTGTCGCTGAAGGACACGTGTTCTTCATCCTCCTACCCAGATTTCTACAAGCAATGACCTTTCTGGGTAGTCACTGCCTACGAGTGAGCAGTTGATTCCTGCTGGGATCACGCTAGGTTGGGGAGCTAGCAGTCAAGAATAGATACGCTTGCTCAGTTAGAAAAGCTTATGCAGTCTGAGTCTCTGGAAAATATGGCTGTATCCTTTTGGTCCCTTAGGCTCATGTTTACTTCGTTACTAAATTTTTAGCTCTAACCTCTTTATTGAATGCAAAATAAGAGAAGAAAACATGTAAGTCAGACTTAAGAGTCTTAAGCCTCTTACTCTCACTAATCACATAAAGAACTGCTAACATCAATCTCTCTGGAAAGACCTCCAGAGGGAAGTACTCCTTTTACACTTTAAATTGAATGGAACTAGTCAATATCTCCAAGTCTCTTGCAATGATTTAAGTGGCAAACAGAAAACTTTTATCTCTGAATATCACATTAGAGGTGCTTGGCCTTCATCAACTTCTTTTCTGATAGCTCCTAATAGAGGATTAGCTGATTTCTAAGCCTAGCCCAATGAACACTGAGCATCTGAGCAGCTTTAGAGAGATTTCAGTAAGATGCTTAGTAAGATACTAAGGTTTGTCAAGAAGCTTCTGTCTCCGCAAAGAATGAACAGAGCATCCAGGCAGTTGCTGTGATCTGCACCAAAGGTGCCACATTCAGCTTCCTTCACTTCTGTGAAGTACAAGCATGAGTTCCACTGAAGAAGCTGGACTGTGTTTAAAACAAGGGGCTCAAAAGCAGCAGGCTAAAGTATCTAGCTCACATCTCTAATATCACCCTTATACAATGGTTTTATCCACTGTGAGATTTATCAGAGCCTGGGGAGAAGCCAGGATGGGTTTGCCTCCTCCCTCAGCAGCAAAAGACTACGCTTACTAATACATGTCTAACTCATAAATCTGCCACCTAAGCAATAACCCACCAATGCAGAACCTCTAAAGGCTGTTAGCCACACAAGCTTCCAGAGGACTAATCAATTCAGTATAATCCCTCCCAAGTGCAACATACACAATCTAGTAGAATCTCTGACTTTAAATTATATGAAACTGAAAAGAAGACCAGTTCTGGGCCACAGATCTGAGGGGCGAGCCTGAAAAATCAAGCAGCTGCAGGGTGCACTGGAAGCCATGCTCATCACTGAGGTTGCAGGGGCAAATACCTTTAGCCACTGTGGCATAAGTGCCTCTAGGGCAGAAATTCAGTTCCTCCATATATTTACGGGACAGTTGGTTCATTCCAGTCTGGACTAAGAAAATGCCCCAAGCCATAGACAGGGCACTCAGTAAAGGAGCTGGGCTTCACCTTCAATCTCCATACTCTATACCGCAGGACAAATAACCTCCCAAGCTTTTGAAAATCAATGGTATACATTTTCGGATTTTATCATTTTTTTGGAAGAGGAAGAAAAAAGATAGTTAATCACAGTGCTCTGAAAATAGATCAGAAAAAAAGGTAGTTCTGTGATAGCAAATTCAATTTTCAGTTACCTTAAAAATAACTTATATAAAATTGAACATTGCATAACCCACAAACATAAGTGATGCTACTTATTTCTGGGACTCTAAAATGCTTCTGTTCAATAAAGAGAAAGTGATATGCCTCATTTCTCTGCAGCACAGCAGTTCATCCCTTGTGTTGCTGTAATTTCCAAAATGGTTATTCCCACATTCAATGTTCAGTACTGAGCATAATGTGAAGTCATGAAGCCAGGGAATGTGATGGAACCCATCAATCTTCTCACTTTCATTTTAACTTGTGAATTTAAAAAGAACTAAATACTGATTATATTAACAATCTCATAGAATATTTATTTGTTTTTTGGTTTTCAAATTAAACTCCACTAAACTCATCTGCTGCCATATCAGCAAAGCTTCAAAAGTCCATAAAGAAAGTTGACGTGGAGCCCTTGTAAACACTAGCTTTTCATAAAGGCACATTAGTTCTCCATCCCACTGAAGTAAAAACCATGAAATAATTTTAATAACAAAAGCTAAAGTTTAAACAAAAATGATAATGTAAGCATTTTCTCTAGCAGTGATCTCTCTCATGTAGCTCACTTCTCTTCCCACATTAAGGAAGAGCCTGATGTATAAATAAGAGATGGAATACTGAGATGAGTGGCTTAGCAGAAATGAAAACCAGAATGATAAATTCAGTTAAGGAATTCTGTTAAGGAATTTGTCTTAAGACTAATTACAGTATGGCATTTTAATGACAAAGTAAATTACGAACAGAATTTTAAAAAGTGACAGTCATTGCATTTATTCTTCTAAAGGTTTAACTATGTATTCATTGATTGCAAACCTTTGATGAAAAAGGAATAGCTAAGACAGGCACTGGGGCTGTTTGCAGAATATCAAATATTTAATTGCAACATTGCAAGAATATGTCGATATGAAAATATAGATTTATCCATTGTCTGTAGAAAAGTCATAAAGAGAAACAAATTTGAGAGCACATGTGCAGCTCTGTGGCACTTCAGCGGTGTGTGGGTCGCTAGTGCATCTGCTGTGATGTCTTGTCAGGGCTAACACCATTCTGCCCTGATCCCTCCTGCTTTAACACAGACAGCCTATTAGTTATTTGTTAATCAGTGATGAGAAGAACACAAATAAATAAACAATCCTTGTCCTCAGAGGTTTACAATCTGAAAGCCAAAATAAACTTCATTTATTGAATGAAAATCTATATAAAAAAAGAATTGCTTTGGTTCTTAAATACTAAAGGGGTCTATACTCTGCACATGTTATGAATTTTGGAGCACTTAGTGCTTTTGAAGCACTTATCATCAGGGGGGTAGCAGTCATCAGAACCTCATTACTCAACCAGTCAGCATTCTGATTGCTATCATCCCACAATTTACTAAATCAGATATGAACATTTAGTGAACCACTATCATGTAAGTGGGAGCCCTCAGGGAAACTACCCATGCTATTTGCAATCTAGAGAAGAAAGATTCTTTCTTTCTGTACAAAATACGCAAAGGTTTCCGTGCCAGGGGTTCTTAATGCATTACAATTTATGAGCAATTGGATTGGCTGGCAGCTGCCAGAAAGATTAGATAGCTGCATAATCATGAGGCAAATCTAATCAACTCCTTAACTAGGATCAATTAATTTCAGGAAAACCTCAAATATATAAAGGATAAAATACCATAAAAGAACAGAAAGTAAAATATAAACAGCAGTATTAAGTTTATTCATAAGAAATTAATTTAGATAATTACCACTGTAGGGTAATTATATTTCTGAATAGAGCACACCTATAAAAGTTACGCTAACAAATGCTTAGATCATGGTATTCAGTTACAGCCAATAAAAAAGGGCCAGAAAAGAGCAAGGATATCCAAAATGGATTCTCCATTTGTACCTGATTCTCAGCTGGATCTGAAAGATTCTGCCCCAGAAGGGTTTGCAGAACTTCCCAGCTGCACCAAGGATTTGCTGATGTCCTTTAACAGGCTAGAGCTTAAACTCAGCCCTAGTTTTAAATGACTCAGTTTTCTACCATACCATATTAGAGTTTCAATTGCTCAGTTTCAACTGTTCAACCTCTAAAAATTGCTTAATGCTAAAACCAGCCAGTCCTTATTCTGTCACCTTGCACTGGCCACATTTTTCTCAGCCATCAATACTCACATAGGCTTCAACTCTCCTGGCAAAATAAACACTCAAAGTCCATGCACAATATCATTTAGAAAGTGATCCTAATCAAAAGCAGCTATGCAAAAGCAATAAATAAGTAAAATACAAACATTTCAGTAAGACTCCATTCCTCATCTTAAGCACAATATCCACGTCACAGAGCCTTTAGTTTACAGCCTCATTACTGTCTTTCTAGGAACATGACAACCTAGGGACATGCCAGGCTGGGAGGATCCCGTGAGTCCTTCTCTGTAAGTCACCAAATCCCAGCACATATGGGGACGAGACAACCTTTTCCACTTGCAACAGAAACTGTTGTTCTGAAATGTATTTGAGTTCATGCCTTGATCCAAATTACGGTCTTAGACAATTATCACTTTTCCAAAGGAGCTGATTTGAGGGGCAAATAGAGACAGCTCTCAAGATTACCAGGCCCTGGAAAAGAGACTTGGCATTTCTTACATCATTCTGCTGACTGGCTCATTTGCAGAAAAAAATCAGTTTCTCAAAGCAGAAGTTGTTGTAAACATAAGCCTTTTTGTCACAAAATGATGAATGTTTTGAAGGCCAGGGCAGTAGATACCTTTATTTCAGTCCTGTTCCAAGTGTGAGTGGAAAGAAAAAAAAAAAAAAAACAGAATAAATTTAATTGCAGGTACACAGATCATAAGAATATGTCCTAAAGGTTAGATTGAGTACTTGGAGATTGGTATTGACAGAAAATTTCATATTTAAATGGACGATCACCTTTGCACAAAAAGCAAAGTGTTCACTGTGCTGTTTCTGTAATCACACTTTGCAGAATTATTCCCAACCATGAATTGCCTTGTCAAGCTGAAGTGCTTACAGGCAGTGCTATAACCCGGCACCTTCTTCGGTAAGCAACTATTATTCTACTCCTCTGAGGGAAAACACTCACATTCTCAAGAAAAACCTAGAAACCCAGCAGACAAGCAGCAAATACAACACCTTTCAAACAAGAAAGCAAGCTGAAAGGCCAAAAAATAAAGATGTTTAGAAATTCTGACACTTGAAAAATCAGCCCAGTGAAGCCGATGTGCTCAGTTACACCAGGCACTAAAAGCATGTCACGCCAACGCTTTGTTCTGCCTGAAGTTTTCCTCTGAATACAGATAAATCCAAGCACTTTCTCACCTTTAAAGGCTTCATAGATTTAACTAAATGTACTGGGGAAATGACCCAAAGCTCTCAGAGACAACATGCTTCACTCTAAAGAAAGGGTGTTAGCAAGACATATGGACTGTCCCCTTAAAGACATACAGCTATTCATAAATGCCATGCAAGGCAAAGAAGATGCAAAATGTGACTCTTCAAGAGAGCCAACATAACAAGCAGAACAAAAAGCTTACAGTATGTGGAAGGAAAATATTACTTATTCAGATTCCTAGTCATATTGCAGTTATACAGATTCTATGCAATACCCATAGCCAAAAAATGTTATAAGTTTTTTTCCTTCAAAAAAGCAATAGCCATTATTCTAACATCAGGAAGTTAACTGTAACTATGGTTCTCCTGTACACGGCTACAGTCCTATCCAAAGAAACTTAAAATGATATATTTACATGATAGGGATGTAGAAACATATCTTTAATACATATCTTTAAAAACAGCATTTTTCATAGTGATGGCTCTGGGGGTTTAGTTTAGCTCTTTGCCCTAGTCAACACGATTCTTTATCCCAAGTAAATATCATCACCTGTCACTGAAAGGGAAGACTGAATTGTTCTACAAACGTCCCAATGAATAACTACTTGTTAATTAAAAAGACTTAAGCAACTCTATATAAACATAACCTAACACATATGCAATTCAGAATGCATTTATGATGAAGGTCACTACACATGTCCAAAATAGAGGTCATCCAAATGACAATGATGCCAACCCTGGGCCAGCTGTCAGCTAGTAGTAACAACAACTTACACTATTTTAATAAAACCTGAATTCACACTATCTTAGCACCAGCCATGTACATACACTATGAAAGCATCCTACATAGTTTAATAGCTTATTGCATTGGCCTGTTTAGGGAAAGAATGAGGCAGGGAAGGAAAAGGTTAAATAAATTGCTTTGCTTGAACAAACCCATACAAAAAGATTCCTTAATTATTTGGATAGCAATTATCAGCCTGCCTGCTATGTTTTGTGAGTCTCCATTCGGTTTTGTACATAGAAATTTCTTGTTATTGGTGATTAGATATAGCTGCTCCTAAGATATAATTTGGGTATCTCAAGTGCAAGACGTATTATCTGGTCTTAGAATTATCTTTTAGGCCTTTAAATATTAACAAAAGCAATATGTCCGTTGAGGATTTTGCTGTTTTCTGTAAGACCCGAGTCCCAGGGAAGGCAGAAGAGATACAGACCACAATCACTGTGTAAAATACTATGCGTTTGGCAGTACCCTTAAAATCTACTATTAAAAAAGAAAACAAAATCCAAAATAAATGCATCTCATTTGTTTCATATCTCTAATATGCTTTTGTTCCTCACATATCATGACTTATTATCTTTACTTTAGATGCCTTGAAGCACTAATGCACTTCAGTATTAAAACAACCACCACCACGCTCTGTGACCTCCCCTCAGCGGGTTAACTACTCTCATTAGAAATCCATGTTTCTATTCCTCTAGCAGAGGACACTCAAAGACCATGCCCTTTATTACAGGTTACTTGCTCTTCTCCCTGCTGTAGAACAAGTCATGGGAAAGCAACCTTATTAAGAAATAAAAGAAAAAAAAAAAACCACACACACACAGCCAGCTTGCTCAAAACAGGTTCTGTATATTAATCAGGATGAGTCTTCTGGTAATGAAAAGAACATAGAATGTAGAACATATGATTGACCATATTTGCTTTGCTTAAGATAAAAGGCTTCCCTTGATAATAGGAAGAGGCTGTAAGACCAGCTTTGATCTCTTTGGTCATCTCAGTGCAGTCCCCACAGCTGCCTACTTCCCCCTGCTCCTCTCCCATGGCTTTATTTCAAGGAAAAACTCTAAGGAGGAATTTTAGGCAATGCTCTCTGCCCACATCTTCTTCATCTGAGCAACTCTTAATTTCTATAGTTGTTGAAAAAACAATTACCCTAAAAGATTTATATGCCTGGATTTTATTTTCCAATTACAAGAAAGCACCATTTTTAAAGATTAAAGTAACTGATTATCTTCTTAACTCATCCATTTCTGACCAGCTAAAAGTAGTTTTCTGATTGAATTGCAATCCTTCCCTCAAACTTGCTTTAATTTACAAGCTCTATACATTAAAAAAAAACTACAATATAAAAACATTTTATTAAATATGAAGGGAAAAATGTTTTGGTACGGCCAGGGAAAGTTCTTTGCTTAGAACTATTTATGAAGAGTGACACCAATTCATTGGTAGTTCTGGCACCTCCAAGCCTTCTGATTTGCAACTAAAAAATGTAACCAAAAATTAATTTAATGCTACTTAAACATATCTAGAGTGTGTTAATATCAATGTTACAGGTATTATTGCTCAAAAGAGACACAGTTAAAGAGCTTTATTTCAAACTGAGGCATTTGATACTCCAAGTATTGACAAAATTAATTTATAATGCTTATTATTTTTTCACATATCTCATTCATGTGTTAGGTACAAATACACTACAATACTGACTTTAATGAAAGCATTTATATCAGTGTTCAGAAAAGTCCTCAAGAGTTAAGGCTCTCAAAAGTACTTCATTTCATGAGGATAAATGTGTTTATTTGTAAATCTATCTGCATTGCTTTGCATACTCAATAAGCAAAGGTAAAATTATGAACCAATAAAGCCCCTGGAATTGCTATGTCAGTATTATAACAAGAATGAATATACACATTTAAACACTAACACGATCTGCAAACATTTTATTAAGCAAATCAGAATATAGAGAGGCAATGCTGAGCACACTTATTGAATCAAGTTGATATAAGCAGAATTCATTTAAATGCTGTATGCCCGAGAAAGTCAAAATAAAACTGTGTTTACACAGTCAACAAACTTCATAACTGTGTATGGTTCTTTTCTTTAAAAAGAAAACATCATGAACTGCAAATATCCAGATAAATTGTACTGCTCATAGTTAATGATCATTTTTCTTCCCAGTACATTTCAAGTAGTAACGAATCCCATGTTACAACCCCCCGCCAATGGGGTCCAAACAATTGCAAAAATCTGAATGTGACTGGACTACAAGATTAGAAAATGGGCATCTTGTTTTGGGGATCCTTCAACTAGCAAATTGATCCCAGACTATTCTGAACATTCATTTACATAAATGAATACTGAGAGAGAGAGAGAGAGCAGTCTACAACATGTTTGATATATATCTGTAGCTTCAATTCAAATACTAAAAGAAAAAAAAATGTTAGAACAGAACTGAAAAGCTTCATCTCTGCTTTAAGACTCTCATTTTTTCACATAATTAATTTATTTCTAGCAGCACTGAATACTTTAAAGATATTCATAACCTACTCCTTACTTAAAATAAGAATGCTTAATCATCCTGAACTTTGATTAATGCATTTCAAGCTGTACTCTGTTGATTATTATTTTCATATTTTGGCAGTTTGATAAACATTACTGTGTATATTTAGGGAAAATAATTAACTAAATGGATTTTTTCTCCCTTCTGATGGCAATTTTGTTTATATGCTTGCTCCCATTAAGCCTTTGCCATAAATGGAAACATTCCGTTTAACAAAAAAAATGAGCAAAAAGAATTGTAAAATTAAATATTTAGACATCTCAGTAAAATTGGTAGGATATTAGTTTTTTTGTCCAATATAAGAAATATCTATTAAAAATACATTTGATAGTGCAGATATTTTCTCTTGCCATTAAAAAGCTGTGAAATAAACAAACAAAAAAACAGTACTTGATGGCTGCCAAATTGAAAACCATGCATAATCTAGGATTCAAATTGAATTTTAATCTTCTTAAAATGTTTAGGAAAATGTTTTATGCTTATGAAAACTGAGATAAAGAACATTAGAAACTGAGTCACTGTTTCTGTGCTCAGTGAGTGTTACAGTAACACAGGAGCTGTCGTGAACCAGTTCTTGGAATCAATGGGAAGAACGGGCAACTTGAGCAGCTTGAATACTGCATAGCCCCATGTAAGTTTAGAGGAATGTTCAATGGAAGAAAAAAAGAAAAAAATCCAAAGTGGGGGGAATTCAGAAAACTTTTAATCAAAAATGAGAATGCAAAGCCGTTTAAGACTTTATACAGAAGGAGAGCTGAAATAAAAAAAAAAATAAAAAAAAAAAAAGAGAGAGAGAGAGAGAGAAAAAAAAAAGAGCCATCAATAGATGTTGCTGCATTTTCCTCCTCTTGGGCTACTAAGGAAGAAACTTCCAAAAATGCTGACTTCAGGACTCGCAGAAGGACCAACAGAAACACATTAAAAAAAAAAAAAAAAAAAAAAGGCACCATTTCAGTTAACGTCAGGATGACGAAAGAATCCAGCAAAGTCAGCCAGGGCTGACTTTCCATCTGCACTGAGAAAACACAGCATTTCTGTAGGGCTGTGATGAAGATCTCCTTACATCTACAACTGCTTATTTTATAATTTAAAGTACAAAGTCAATCCTCTGCAGAGAAACCCTGAGACATTTATCAAGGACTTGGATGTTTATTAGCAACCCCACGGGGTTTATCCAAGTCTGCCTGGGATGAAGCCTATTATGCTCTATGTGGTCCTACTGCCATTGAAGGAACTTCTGTGCTGAAACCTTCAACACGTATCTAAAGCCATTCCTCAACATACAGGAGAAGCCTTCAACAGCCATGAAGAATATCTGTTCTTTCATCTCTGCCCACCCGGCCTACACACCTTCCTAGGTCTCTAACGTCCAAGTATTTCTACAGATTGTCTCTTTGAAAGAGGTGCCAAGTGAGTCGCTTTCTCACCCAGCCTGACCTACGGACGGGCCTGCTAGCATCTAAGCACTTAGCTCTGCTGGTGCTTAATCAGATTTAACAAGATATAAAACAGGTCACTTCCTTCAGTTAAGAGCACTCACAATTTCCATACCACAGGGCTAGCATTCCACCCAACCCGAACCCCAGCCCAAGGCTCCTTGGTATTAACTCCACTTTCAGCAGATGGTTCCACATCAGAAGGATCCATCATGCTATTAGCAGAGCAGAAAATAACACAGAGAGGGCCAAGAACATATTTGTTTCTTATTACCACTTCTTTTGCTCATTTTCTGCAGCATTCGAGGTGCTATTCTCATAGCACTGATAAAGATTAGCTGTTTTTGTGCAGCAGTTTATAGGTCATCAGATTTAACATGATACTTCATTTTTCAGTTGTTCAGGTGATGGAAATTAGGAAATTCAGGTCAACCAGGAAGGTTGCCCCCTATTTGCAGAGCACAGGAGAAAGGTTATGCATTAGAAATAGGGCATCTCTACAGAGAAAGATGTAAAAAAAAAAAGCCACTATACTCCTGCCTGCGTTTTATCGGCAGAAATGACAACAAGATGCAGGGCCTGGGTCATCATTAGCAGAGCAGTGGGTTCAAATAGTTAATACTTGATCTTTTATGTATGATTTTACAGCAATTACACTTTTCTTATTCATCATCATTTATTTGCTGCAATATCATGGCTATCATGATAAAATGAAAGATGCATTTCTTCCAGCAGAACTAGACAAGGAGGGTGAGGAGATGCATTTTTACATGCTTGCATTTCTTGGGAGTTGTTTGATTTCCCCAAATGGCACTATTTTAGTTTGCTTCGCTCTATTTAGACAGGTAAAAAGTGAAAATTGACATCTACTTTATTTTGATCGTACTTATCAGTGTGCTCAAACACTGCAACTACTTACTTACCAATGAAGCAATTACTTCTCCTAGAAGCCAGCAGATATGATGTTTAAATAGGTCACAGAAGTGAGCTGATGCAGCTGTCCACTCTTTCAAACTTTCAGACACATTATTAGCAAGAAAGTCCATGCACTTTTCCTACCTGATTCTGAAGCAAGGATTCACTGAAACCACAGCAGCTGTTTATTATTATCATCAATTATATGGTGTATCTAACTTAATTTAAAAAATCTTTTTCTGATAATCAGAAATTTCTTCAAAGGGGATTTTTGAAACAAAGCAATTTTCCTGCTGAGAGAATAAATCAGAAAAAAAAATCGTGCCAGACCCATATGTGGCATTAATTGTCTTCACCTTTTTCAGGAGTGTGATAGTAATTCCTGCCAGCTGAAGATCTCATCAGTTATCACTGGAAATGTATCTTACACCTTGCCTTATTAGTAAGCTGAAATTAGGCTAACAATAACTAGCCCTAGATTCTCTATAAAGGAGATTGTCAGAATTGAAAACAGAGGTTGTCTCTGAGTATCTAAGCAGGAATAAGTGCCAAACCACTGTCTTCGCGGAAATACTTCCTTTTCTCTCTGAATAATGTTCTTGAAGCGAGCAGCAGAAAACATCATAGTCACAGAAAGTGCCAATAAACATAATAAAAAAGTGCAAATGAAGTGCAAGGCAAAGATACAGGTTATGCTGGCATGAGGTCCTAAAGCTGGTGAGGAGGTCACCAGGTGATCAGAAACCCTGCAACTACTGTTTTTATGGTGTGCCAAGAAACAAATGACAGCAAAATAAACCATAAACAAATATATTTATAAAATATTTGTGGTATAAGAGGAATGGCAACTCCAAATTTATTTTAAAAGCCCACCAAGCTAAGTGAACTCTTCTGTCCACTGTGATGGAGATCACCAGCAGCAAAATTAGCAAAACCAGATGAGATCTTATTAGTGTATAGCCTCTTCTATATATGCAAGGTCACTGAGAAGGCGCCACACTGGAGAGCAGGTATTTAGGGGCACAAGTGCAGTAAGGACAGTCTCACACCAAGCAGTAACACCATGCCAGTGCCAGCTTTGAGAGGAGGAAGTCGCATTGCTGAAGCTCCTGCTGTGATGGAGCTTCTTGTCTAGCAAAGCAGCTGAGAGTGAGCAGGGCTGCTAATGAAATACGTCCTGTTTTGTTCATTAAGACTTGCGATTCATCACCCAACTTCTATTTATGCCAGTGCTTTGTTCAGCAGAACAGATTTAAGTGGGTGTTTAACGTAAAGTGCCTGAAGTACCTTGGTAAATCAAGGCCTCGGCCCCTCACTGGATAACAGATGTTTATGCAAGAAGGGAGCACTGAGATCCCACCTGCTGACCTCTATTTTTAACACCGGCCATTGATCTGTATGTCTGCAAAGTAAAAGCCATCACAACTATATTTTAGGGTAACAAATCATGAAGGAATCAAAGAGCAGCAGAGGAAATGGCAAACAAACTTCTGCTACCAACTAGATTTCAGGCAACTGCCATTCAGATGCTTTAAGAATACATGGAAGCATTTTCATAACTTTCACCAACTGATAATTCTCACGACAGACATTTAAAGCCACTATTTCAAGACACAGAAAGCTTCATTTACAGCAAAATAAACAAACTCCTGCTTAAGTTCTTTCTCTGTCCTCAAGCTCAGGCTTTTGCTTTAAACACAAGTGTGAACTGCATTTTTTGCATTGCTATCTTAACACGTTTCTGTCTCATAAAAAGTCATTTTGTACGGGGACATTTGAGACGTACAGAATAGATACTAGGTTCTGAAGCAAAACTTAGCAGAGAAAACTATTCCATCCAGGAGTCTGAAAGTCTTGAAGACACTTGACCAACACAGTGATATGGAGATCCCTATGCGTCCATATCCCCATACAACGCTCTGAGATAGAGACCGCCAGGGTAAATCAATACCTGCACTTTCAGTTCGGACACTGAAAGTGAAGTCATTTCACGCTTCTGAAACTGGTGGAAGCCACCCTGCAAAATGACCAGCACTACACTAGACAGGAACAGCACTCAAATGATGGCTGGAAACAGAAAAAATGAGGAAAGGAGGGATCACTCAGAGGCCAGCTGACAGGTTTTGTATGAGGAACAGGACAGGGCGCAATTACACTGGCACCTACCATTTATTTCAACAGATTCTTAAGGGTTTGTTGACAGGTCCCAAATAACAAGGGGAAGTAAAACACGGAACCAAAATCTGCATCAGAATTTTTTTTTTTTTTGACTTCTCAATTGCTCTAGAGTTTATCTGCTCTCCAGGACAGTCGCACACATGCATTCCAGCACAAGGAGGGACCTTAAGAGTTTGCAGTTCTTAAAAAGAGAGCCAAATGGAAGGAGTGCATGAGAAACCCAGCTCACAGCTGCTGTGTGAGGTTGAAAAACAGGTCAGGTCCTTGGTTCAAGTTTTTATTGACAGAAGTAATGGAAGCAAAATAATTAGAGAGAGAGCCTCTTCTCTTTCCCTTTCCTCTTTCCCCCAGTTTTGTTTGCATTCTCATCAGCAAAGCAGCAGGTAATGGCTTAAGTGCAGGCTACTGAAATATTCATTTCAATGCCCTAGTTTCACGTTCTAGTGCACCCTCCTCAAGTGTGATAAGTTACTTATTTTGGTTGCTTGATAAAAAATTGATCAATTCTGATCAGTGCAAACCTCTTTAAAAGCCTTTTTTTTTTTCTTCTTCTTCTCAAGTGTAAACCTTAAAGTCAACACAACAAAGCAGCTTTGGTGCATTCGAAAAGGCAGAAAAGCAGAGTGCAAGAGCGCAAAAGGAATCATTTCCACTGAATTGGACTGCATGATGGCAGTGCACTCCTTGAGCACAAAACACTGTGAGGTCTTAGAGCCTCCCACAAGACTAACTGAGAATAAATATGATGACCACAGCATTCACCGAGCTACCTGGAACGTGCAGCATTGCTGCCTGTTTTAAGTTTACCTGCTGCCTTAACAACCCTTAAAATTAGATATAAGGTAAAACTCGTAGGGCTGATTTTTGTACCTGAAATGATTTCCCATTACTTTCACTTGGCTGTCAAATTTACTCACAGCTCAACCTTCCATCTTAAGTCTTCCTTCACTTCTTGTCTGGTGTTTGGATTTATGCATCTTTACCATAAAAACAGACTTCAAAATCTCACATTTTTATAAAAAAAGTATCCCAAAGTGGTTTAATAAAAACTGTGTTATGATTAATTTTTTATTTCATTCTGTTTTAGACTTACTGTCCAAAGAAAATTTGGTCACCCCTATGATTAAAGGTCAGTCTCAAGCCTGAGCAAAAGAAACAACTTTATCTTCAGTGCAACAGTTTCAGGCAAAGGCTTGGGAAACTTTATATGTTATTCATAACTAATTAGCTATATTTCAGTCTCATGCATCTCCTATTCAGATTATTTAGATAAACTCTCTATATATAGAAATTACATTTCTATATAGAGAAGTTACACCGTGGATTAAAATATGACCAATAGATTAGATCGAAAACTTAACTATGACTAAGTCTTTTTAGAGCTCAGCTCCATCATGACAGCCCCAGGCTTTGCCCTAGAAGATGACTCTTAAAACTCCTAGAACATGTACAGCCTATGGCTGTTGATGCTTCACTTGGTTATTTAAAGCCTTTAACTTACTGTTGTTTTAAGCATTAGTAGACTCTCATATGGTGACACTGTTTAAAAATGGATTTAAAAAATTAATGCTCCATCAACTTTTAAAATATTGTATAGGTGGCTAGAGTGTCTTCCAGTCTTTTTATGTAGTTTCAGAGTTTTTGCTTAGTTTTCTTACTCTAAAAAAATCCTCCTCCTTCTTGAAGGAATCAAATCATGTTTTGTTGTTTCACACTCCTAGAAAACTAGGCCACAAGTGTGCCATCTGCAGTCACACTGTTGATGTGGATACAGTCACATCAGCATGGCCATGGTCACCCCAAGCAGCTTAATCCAGAGATACTGAAATACAGATTTAAGAAACAACGGCAGTTGGAGAGAGTTGATATGAATATCTATTCATGGTCAACAGAGTCATAGACACATGCAAAAAAGATCCTTGCTAAGAAAAATTTTACTTGAATATCGCCAGAACACACAGAGGCTCCAGGAGAAAGACATACTTGTTTTTTTCCCTGTGTTTTTATATGCAGCACTGAAGTCCACCTTCCACTAGGCATTTAGCAGTGTTTTCCTCCTTAAATCTTGCAGACGGGAAACAACAGTATTTCATTTCCAACCGAACAGTATTTCGCTTCCAGGTGCTCTCCTGCACCCTAACACATCAATGAGCCGCCCTGGGGCCCTCCGGACACCTCCTTGGGAGCCATGGGTTGAGAAGGGCCCTCCCGGAGCTTGGCCATGGTGGTTCCTGTGCTGCAGCCGCCACCGCCTTCTCATATTGAGGGCTCAAGTGAGCTAACAGCCTTAAATGCTTAGGATAAATTTAATGAATTAGATTTAAGTCAATAAATTTAACAAATTAAAATTTAATTAAGATAAATAAAAACAATAAATTAAGCTTTAATTAAATTTTAATTTTCTTATGGATATGTGGTTGTATAATAGGCTGGTAATTACTCTCATTCATTTACCTGGTATCATTTTTCTTCCTTGTTGTTTTAAACTGATTAAAAAAAAAAAAAAGTAACTTTTAGTACATTAACTTTTTTTTTTTTTCCATGAAAGTGCTAAAATTAGAAACTGAAAGGTCAGTTCTGCCCCATGTTGAAAGATGAGGTCCATCCGCGTGCAGCGCTCACGGCCATGCTACCTGCGCACCGCCCAAGTGACCCTGGTCACATCCACATAACTAAAGCCCATCTGCATTGCTGAACTAACTGCCACCTCAACCTGTGTGTTATTTTCTGATGTCACCATAGGAGACAGAGCTGCCGCTGACCTCTGACTGAATCACTGTATTACCAAAATGGTGCCACGCATGTGCTTGCGTGTATGCAGTCAAAACAGATTAATTTTGCCTTAATGATTTTCTTCTACAGATAGATTCTAAATGGAGCATTACAGTGTCTCACAGGGGTGCAAGAGTCTGACGCAAATCATGTCTGCAGCTTCCCAGGAAGGCCCTCCAAGACGCCACCTGCCTCTGCCCACGTGAAGAAAAGGGCCAGAGCAGAGGGAAGCTGAGCCCGTGTCCCGAGCCAGGCGCCCTGGCAGCGCCGCGCAAGCCCTCGCGGCCCTCCTGCAGCTCCTTCCCGCTGCCCTACTTGACCAGTTCATTAGAATTTTTCCCATTTTTCCAAAACTTAGGTCATGGTATGGCTTCTTCTTCTGTGATGCTCACACAAAGGGTAGGATGTTTGTTTTATACATGCAAAGTAATTATCCTACAGTCTGAATATAAATTGGCTTTGTAATATGAAAAATGACACATGGAAACCTTGCCTGAATGTTTCCTTCCAACTTCCCCACTGTTCACACAAAACCTTTTTGTCCCTATTTGTCTTGCAGAAAAGCCTTCCAGGTAAATCAACATGATTATTTTTAGTGTGAAGAGCTTCTAAATGCAAACAGGAAAAAAAATGTTTGTGTTTAACATTTGTGTCTATCACTGCTTAATTAAAGCATTTCCAAGGCATTTCTAATACCCTGTTTGACTTATAACTTCTCATTAAAATCTAATTAAATGTTCCATGCATATTAACTGTATAAGATCTGCTTAATGACCAAGTATTGTTCTCCAGAATAATCTGTTCCATTGCCGAGGAGGGCCTGGCAGACACAGACCTTCCTGGAGGCAGGAGGCAGCTCGCTGGGCTCCTGCTGCCTCCTGCTTCTGCCTCAACATGAGGCACTCAGCCCCACTCGCCTTCAGCACAGCAACAACACCCATGCAAAACACCCAAGCGACTAATTTATTCTACATTTTTGTCCACTACAGGGTACACACGGATATTACACATTACAGTGATGCAATTACTGTCACAAAAATCAACAGTAAATAAGAAAAAAATAGTTTCCTCAAAGGCCAGCCACAAGATATATGCTCAACAAGGAATCCACCATGATTGCAGAAAAAAATCTACAGAAGAAAAACGAAGCAAGGGATATGAAAGGTCATGGGAACATCTGATGACTCATTAGTACCAGCATAACCTATTAAGAGATTTCCCATGTCAATGTCATTTGTGAATATTTTTTCCTGATGTAGCTTAAAATCTTCTGAAAGAAAACAGATTCTAAATATATGAGATATTTAGTTCAACAACAAAAAAACCCTCAATTTTAGTCCCATTCTCATCTTGCCAGCCTCAGGCAGTTAGTCAGCGGTAGCCAGTATGTGAAAGCAATTCATTTCCAATGAAATTCCCAAGGCCTCCAAAGCAAGGGGCATCCAAGGGGCATGCACTGAATGTAGGAGAGTACTTACCTGAACACAGGAAAACGGTCCTTCACTGTGAGTGTGACTGAACCCTGTGTCAAGAAAGGTTCTAAAGTCTCCCTCCTTGGATCCTCTTTTCTTCTCAAGGTTTTTTTTTTTTTAAGCCAATTAAGGATGTTTTAGATTTATTTGTAATAAATTTCTAAACCCCTCTCCTTTTTTTTATAATGTTATAATTGAAGTCATTCAGGAAGATATTTTAAGTATGGTGTAATTTTACCTGTACAATTTCGGGCACTTTTAATCAGTAACCAACATCACTTAGTTAACGCATTCGGGCATCTCTGCAATGTAGGTCTCATTCTTTTCCAAAGAAAGGTTTGTATTTTTATCAAGAACAAAGGAATATGCCATTCTTCTTCAAACTGAGCAGTGCACCATTATGCATATAAATCTAAACATTAATCTTCATGTATTTGATATAATAATTGTACTGTACCAGTTAATGAGTTATTTCCTTCTCTGTGTCTCAGCTAATCCAATAGCACTCACTGAAGTTCATTCTTCCCTCCCCCCCTAATTCTTCAGATCCAAGAGAAAATAAAAATTCATGAAGAAGAGTAAAAGCTTGGGGTATAAATCATTTGTGATGAGCCAAGAAAATCCACTTAGGTCTTCATACCATGTTTTTTTCCTAAACATTCATTTATGTGTAAACACAGTGATAAAACAAATACATCAATAAACCCATACAGGTCACATATTGAAGAAGGCAGGGTAAAAGAAAAGGCAGGAATCTTTTAAGAGATTTATCTGCTGGGTGAACGTGAATATTTGAGAAATGTGTATAACAGTGAAAGATTTTCAAAATATAATATTCAGTGGAAATGCAATGTTAGATTAGCCAACACTCTTCATCCATTTCTTCAAATCTGGTAAATAGGTTTAGACTGAAAAGGCTTATGCTTTAAATCAAAGTAAACGAAAGAAAAGAATTGATAATACATGTGTATAACCTGAATCCTGAAGGAATTACTGAGGAGAAAAAAAGGGATTTCAGCATAAAACTGCAAGTGTAATTAGGTCAAATAAAGTGGTTTCTTCAACCCAAGTAGTGAAAAATATAAAATTCAATGTCTTAAAGAAAAGAGCAGGTATGAAGCTAATCTGAACAACTGTCAGAACTAGAATTTTATGATTGAAGTGAAAAACTTTTTTCCTCCTGCTTTTATCTATGAAAGATAAAAGAGCAACAAATCAGCTGTCATAGTCCTAGCAGCAAGACTGTCAAGGTATTTTTTCTACCTTTGCTCTTCTGTCACTAAATCTTCTATAATCTCTGAAGATCAAATGAATATAAAATAACAAAAAGCAACAGTATATACAGCAAAGAGTCCATTATACCTGCTAATGCAACCTAAAACCTGACTCCCTAAAGAAGCTGTTTAGAATTAAAAGTAATGAATGTACCTTAATTAACACAAAAGAAACAGCTGTCCAGCAGCATGACAAGTCTGAATCCCTACCAATATCTTCTCAACCTCTTCTCCAAAAATTTGCCCGCAAACATTCAACCAGAGAATGAAGAATTCTTTTTGATGCTGCATTTAACTATTTATTTACAGACTACTTTAAAAATATTTTAGCATGTCTAACTTCACAAATTGTGAACGTCCTAAGTTGTCACTTTTAAAAATAATAATAAAAGGTCTGATTTTAGAATTAATTTATTTTGATACTCTAAAGATCAAAACAAGAATGATAAATAAATAAGCACTTAGTTGATATCAACTGTCAAGGTTCACAAGGGACATCTGGCCTTTTATATCATTATCTGATTACAGTCAACACAGAACAGCTATACAAGATAATAAAATGTGGATATGAACCACTGCCAAGGTGTTCACTCAAGACAATCTGGACGTTTTGCCTTCAGAGTGAATTGTAAGTGCCAGCTTGCTCTCAGCTGCCTTGCATGTACTTCCTTCGGATTTTTAAATGAGTATGAGACGTTTCAAGAGGTTCTAAGTCTCATAGTCACATAAAGGTTAAATAGCCTCGGAAATTAATTTACAATACTGTTTTGCAACCTTCCATTTTTATGTGTATTTTGTATATAATAGTTAAGACTGAAAAGAATCATTCACACAAAAAGTTAAGGCTCCTTTTTAAGAACTATTATTTTGAAACGGAAGTATGACTCCAATAGCCTGTGCTTTCCCCTCAGATCCAAGTAGGGATAAAATAGTCAGCTTGGAACCAGAGACCATCACTAGCCACCTCCAGCCAGGTCCCTGCTACGGAGATTTGCTGATCCCCTAGCTCGGTCCAGTGGCCTCGCCCTTGCCGACACAAACATCCTCTCCCAACGCACACAGTGACCACCGTGTCTTTCTGACAAAGCACAACTGCATCTCACACGTCCTCCCACAGCCTCTCTCCAACAACACAATGTCTGAAAGAAACAGCCAAACAGCAAAGAACCACAGAATTAGGGAATAATTCAGGTGGGAAAGGACCTCAGGATGTCTCTGGTCCAACCTCTAAAGCAGGGTCAGCTCCAAGAAGAGACAACCCGCCTGAGGACCTTCTCCACTGCTTGACTGTCCTCATGGCAAAAAGGTTCTGCCTCATATATAGCCTGAACTTCATCCCAAATCGTGTCCGTCATCTCTCCTTCCACCACACACCACGACAAAGAATATCCTCTCCATCCTGACCAGTATCTCTGTCATAACCTTTTACGTTACACAATCCCATTTGTTTCTGTAGATTAATATTTAAGTTCTGTTTTCCAGTTTAGTGCCCAACTGAACTTTTATTCTGGCCAAGAGCTAACTTTCATTTTGCTTCTGCTCCTTGCATTTCACGTGGTACTAAATTTTCACAGCAGAGTTACAGCAGGATTTCATTCAGGCAGGACAGAATAGACTGACGAGCCTGCAAAGAACGCAGCAGAGCCTCAAAGAAAAAAACAACAACAAAAGCAGAAAAGTGAGTTTCGGCTAAAGAGCTTAGTTATCTATTACATTTCACCTCCAAAGGCCAATTACCTGCATGAAACCAGTATATATTTTGTTCAGCAGAATACCTAATGAGACAAGGAGTATTTTTCACCCACTTAAAGCATCTCTCATACAGACAATAAATGTAAGATGCAGCAGCACAAGATATAATAGGGGCTAACTGCTCAGGAGGAAAGGGCAGCTTCCAGCTCCACTCCGCCAGGCTCCTCCTCACTGCCTAGCACACCAGGAGCAAAGGTGACCCTGCAACAGCGAAAATAATGGTCCTGACAACTGGACCAGGGCTCACAGGGCTCTGAAATATCCAGCGTACTTGACCACGTCTGGCATTTCCTCATGCTGCAGTTTGATCGAAGCCATTCAACCTTTTCGGATTAACAGGAGAGCAGAAGCCCAGGAACCACAAGAAAACCTAGGGGCTTTAGGAACACATCCAGAAACATCTCAGCAGGGTTCACTAGCTTGATATCAACACCTACACAGTCCCATGCATGCAAGCGCATGAGCTGCATCTGCATGTGATGCACACATCTTATAAAAGATTTTGGAAGTGCAAATATTCACGGTTGAGGCCAGAAAACCCTGCAGTGTTGCAAGAGACTATTTCCAGCGCTGCATCATCACTGAGACCCATGCACTTTAACATAGTGTTTTGCAGTCTAAACACAGAGGAGAAAGGAAAGTGGAGGAAACTCCGGGTCAAGAGAATAAACTGGCTTGATCCATTTCACACAGCAAGAAGTTGGAGAATTGAATAGAAAATCAATGCCCTAAGCCATCTGTCCAGAGCTGAATTCTTTATAGTCTCCTTCTCCTTCATAGAAGCAGCATCACCTGCATTTTTTAGGCTGCCCTGGCAAGCGCAGGGAGCAGCAGCACTAACAGGCTGTTGCGGGAGCTTGTTCGAGTGCAGGAATGTAACGTTTTTTTGACCTGTGAGTGAGAAAAAGGAGTAGGGTTAAAGGAAAGATAGGGAGAATGATTGAGAATTCCCAAAGAGAACTAGTGACCAACACGCAAAACTAATGTCACAATTAAATAATCACCTACTTCAGTCTTGTTTTAAAATACTCTTAATAGTTAGAGACTGCCCTGAACGAAGTACATGTCTCTCTGCTGAACTGAAATAACTCGAGTATTTCCACTCTGGGGAATTGATTTCAACATGACATTTTTTTCCACCCATTTTACCTTACTGATTTTATTTTTAAAGCAAACTAGAGTCTCGCAGTGCCAGCTTTGTCACAGTAAACTTCTAAATGGCAAAAAACTCTGAGTTCACTTGCTATGCTGTTAACACGTCATGGTGTTATAAATTATTTTTTCCAAGTCTGCATAACTAGTACTTTGGACCATTTTCCTTTTTTTATTTATTTTTTAAATTCATGGGAAATAGAGACAAAAATTTCTTTAAAATATAGATGTAATTGAATTATTGTTCTGATGAGGTAGGTCCCGGCTCTAAAGGTCACCCTCCTTGTGCTTCATTCCCCTTCCTTTTTGCTGTTTTCTGCCAGAGGAGAAAACGGCCACAGACTGTGAGTGGCCAGGTCTATCTGACCGCCTCTCAAACACCAGCTACAGAACAGACACAACCAAATACAGAACAGGGACATCACGCTCATTGCCTTCAACCTGGCCTCGCAGTCCAGCTTCCTGCCTTTGAAAAACACCTGCCATTACATCGCTCAAATTATTCAATTTATATCAATGAATGCCAGAAGACATTGAGATTATTAGAAACACTTATCTGTACCAGCAAGTGTCAGAACTTATCAAGCCAGCATGATAGTCACTGTAAGCATAATGACCAAGAAATCTAATCAGAGGGAAGCTTAATTAGTAAAAAATAGTTTTCCTGTGTTTACAAGGACAAAACACAGGTTTCCCATGTTTACATATTTGACAAGCACTTATTCTAAGAAGGTATGAGCCTATTTAAATGAGAGATCCTCATCCTTTTTATCCCAATATAGAGGATTTACACAGGCAAATATTTATTTTCATCAAATACACAGTGCTTTAAATCAATATGAGGCCACTAATACCAAATAGTAATTCTGTTCTTAACTAAAATCTTAAAAGTTTTTAATCTCATCTGCTATATGAATTTGGGAGCATACTTAAGACAACAGAAATGCTATTTTGAAAGGCTTCTAGTGGCTTAACATCCCAGAAGGCAAGATGCAGGTCCCGACTAGAATGTGTCCTTCTAGGCACATTCACAAGCACAGCAGAGTAAACTTCACTTCTCCATTTGGCCAACTACATAAATGGGTAGAATCCTGCTTAAATATACAGCAAAGTAACTTCCAAAAAGCAATTCAGAATAGTTTACTCCAAAACAGTCGCCTCTAGAGAAAAAAAAAAAAAGTTTAATACACCTCTACAAACTCAATGTCTTAAGTTTGTTTCAAACTTAACTGCTTAATGTCACTGAACACTGCTGCATCCTCACAGATGGACAAACGTCTAGCTTCATTAGGAGGCCAATGCTACTGATTCAAGATTTAACTTCTGTTAGAAATGTCACTAAAGACTGAGTTTCATTTATAAGCTATATGTTTGAACGCTTGTATTATCTTCACCAGTATTTGCTGGTATAGAGTGACTGCAGTATTTATTGAAATTCTAGATAACTCAAATTATTTTTTTTTTTCAGTTTGCCCTGGCAGAACAGGGCTGCAGGAAAATAACTAATAATTCCTTTCAATTTGGCTAAAAACTATACTGCTTAGAATAAACCATTTAACACAGCAGCATTGTTTTAAGGAACAAAGGAAGGTTAACAAAGTGTTAAGGAAGCATTGTTTTATTGAATTAGTTACCGCTAGTTCTGATGAAAACAATAACATTACATTTGTCCAAGTCTGGATTTCTGATTAAATGTAATAACACTCTCATATAGCAAGGCTTCATTAGTTTGGAGTTTTGATCAAGACTAACGGCATTCAGGCAGCAAGGCTTCATTAGTTTCAGAGAAGCTCTAGGATACAGGATCTTCGGCCATAGCCAGTGGCAGCAATTACTTACTTGGGCACTTAAAGCTTGGACAACTCCAGTGCTCCCATTTTGGCTGTCTCGTGTCCTCAACAGCCCCCAAGTTCTATGAGGGATGCTATCAGTCTGGCAACATCAGCTGTAACCACGAAAACCTCTGTTGAGGCTTTTTTTTTTTTTTTTTTTTTAACTACTGTCCATATAACCAAGAAAGGCAATCAAATATAATTGGAAAAAAATTAAGAAAACATAAAAATAAGCAACCAATCTCTGGTGTCTCTGCATTTCAGGAAGTAACCAAGAGGACACTGTAAGAGTGGTTTTTTTTTTTTTTTTAAATGTGTTCTTAACCCCAAGGCTGAGCATCCGTCACCCAAGAAAAGGTCCAGGGGTGGCAACCAGCTTCCCACAGGTCCCTCAGGGCACAGTCCCCAAAACTTTCCCTGCTGCTGCCACATCTCTGGGGATCATTCCTTTACCCTGCCCTGCCACATGATCAGCAACAGGATATGCTTTTTTTTGGTCTTCTATGGCCAGAGTCTTAGCTAACTAAGCTACGTTAAACCCTTCTAAGAGAAGCTTAAAAATTCAGCAGGTGATTTGTTACAAACAACTGCAGTACCCCCAGCTTAATTTAAGGTTCAAGATTTTTTGCTCGTGCATCATTATCATAGTAAAATATTTAATACCGATGAAATCTGGGCACCATAAAACTGAAAGCATGTTTTATGCCTTGCTGACACTGAAAGTTAAAAACGACGGTATTCAGAGTCACACTTCAAGGAGTAATTTCCATATTTTTACTGTTGCACCAAAAAGACTGTTTCTGTTTTTAATGCCACTGCTTATCAATAAAAAGCAAACAAACAAGAAAGCGAGAGAGCTTCACTTTTTGAAGCAGCGAAATGGGATTTTGTGTTCAGCCCCTGGGTACCAGCGAGCTGACAACTCCTGCATTTGCTGGGGGACAGCTGAGCATACGCGCTCCGGCAAGCTGTTAACGTATCAGCGATGATATGTGAGCCTGTGAAGGCAGTCTGTAGCTTAGAGAATATTCAAGCATCTTTCTATGCTCTTTTTCTTGTCTACTTACCCTTTATATTGCGTTTAGTACTGCCAAAATGATAGTAAGAGCCTGGGAGTGCACATGCAGAGGAAGGGTGATGCACGTGCAGCTCCTGTGCGTAGGGAGCCAGGCAGAGCCTCAGCTGACCTCTCTTGAATGGCTGTCTGCAAATCCACAGGGAATTTGACTTAACAGGCCCACCTAAACGTGGTAAAATTGCCTGGCCTGACCTTGGTGTGGCACACTGCCCTTAGACAACTGCCTCTGGCTATTGATGGTGGCACAGCAGAGAATGTGGCTCCTCGCTTCCAAGGTGAAAGGATGCTCATCCTCTCACTGCTCTGCAAGTTGCCTCCGCTTCTCCATTTCAGTCCCGTACCAGTAACACGGTGCAGAGCTGAGGCCCTTGCTCTGTTTAACACACTCCCTCAGGCAGCAATGTGAAAGACTACTGCTTCAAAAGAAAAGGGAGATCCTCTGCTCTGCACACCCGTGGAGGCACCAAAGCGAGTGGGCTGTTACTGCAGCATGGAAGGCTCAGGCTCTTCAGCAGGAGAAGCTGCTGCCCAAGGCAGCTGCTGTGTCCCCGTCACTGCACATGGTTACAACTACGGGACACAAAACTCCCCATCAGGACTGACCCAGGTGCTGCTCGGGCTGGAGAACAGATCACTGACATCCTGGAGTCCCTCTCAGGTCTGTCCACGCACATCTTCGAGCAAAGGGAGTTGGTGCATTAAAATACAAGCAGCCTTACAAAATACTGCAGCCTTTGGTAAAGGCTCTGGCTGTCATAGAAACAGACCAGTGTCAAACTGATTCAGCTTATCTCACCTGGCCAAATCGCGCCTCGGCACACAAGTCAAATCCTTGATTTGACTGAATCCCCCTTCAGTGGGTGTGTGACCTCTGAGGGGTCTCTGGCGAACCCTGCAGATTAGGGCAAGCCTAATTCAAGTTGCACTCCTTCTTGGGAAGATATACTTTTCAAAGAAAGATTCTTCCAGCGAATTTCCCTAAACAAGATAATAACAGGACATATGCAAGCCCCAGTCAGAAATTTGCTCTGGATACATTCTTGAAACCAGGTCCATTTTGTTTCATTTTTATCTTGGAAAAATCTTTCAAGAGCCTATAAATCTAAAAGGTTTGCTACAGTCATTGGAGAAAATCCTAATAACGCTAACAGGGAATGTGAAAGGAGCTCTCATTCTCTGGTATCACTGAAGACTTGCATACTATATTGAAGAACAAGGTACCCATGTCCAAGCAAAAAATGGTTTAGGTAACTGCACTACCCCAGTAGTAAATGCACAGCAAGCAAATATTGTTAGTACTACAGTTGTGTATATTTCACCTGAGTTTACATTCCTGTTTCTCATGTACATGTGGAAGAATGAAATGCATAAACATAGGAAAGCTGCCAGCACAGAAAATAATTTTCATTCCAATAAACCACAGATAACACTATCATGCAATACCACAGTTTTTAATACATACTTGTTGTTGATAAATGCATTAAAACATAATTCCCGGGGAGAAAAAAATAGATTTCTTCAAAAAAATTAGTACCTGAATGAGAAAGACATGTTATCCTTCGCATCTTTGTACAAAATACTGCTGCTGTGATTGTAATTAGTATCTCTCAGTTAGAGGCTGCCCATTTATTTCTGCATAGGCATTGATTACACTTTCATTAGCAAATAACTTGGCACCATAGGAACACATGGGCAGATGGAGGCATTTGGTGCTCAGGTTGCTCTACCCATGCTCTAACTCCTTGGAGGCCTTTACTTCTCCCTGGATTTAGTCACCTCTCCTGAATGCCCCCACCATGCACTTAACTGAGAAAAGATCTCTGTACAACCAAGAACCACTGGGAACACGGACCAGAAACCAATATTGATACTAAAAAGTTTGCAATATCTAAAAACCTTTGCAAAGGCCTGTTGGGTGGAGAATGAGTGAATAACAGCATATACTTTGGGAGAAAATGGCTTATAACAATTCCTAAAGCATGCAGTGAAATGCTTTCTGGATCAAGCACTGTGATTTAGAGCTCACTGAAGAGGACTGCGCTCCACAAGAGCATTCTGAGCACACGGCTTCACTGGCTGCTTTTCTTCTACAACACGCACACATACATTCCTGCATAATGCACACGTTTTTAATAAGTGCATTTTTTTTGGATCTTCAGGACAGCTCCTCAAGTCTTACTTTTCTATTCTCTTTGAAAAAAATACACTTTTAATGAAACAAGGAATTACACAGAAAGCCTGCTTGGAATGTAAAAATACTATTTTCTGCTCAATAAGTTCATAGCGTGACAGAATAACTGTCAGGAAAAATAGACTTAATGTAGGTAAATCTCCTATAAAGCATACATCTATCACACAGCAATTTTAGTAGAAATCTTCAAAGCCTCCATTAAATTTTCTGTCCAAGTCCTGACAGTCTTGAAGTACTAGCACAGTATTATATGATTTGAGGAAGTTTAAATATTTGTCACTTAATTTGCCCATAGTCAGGTATCAGCCAGGGACAGGAACAGGAAGAGAGGAAGCAGGGGCTGTTACCACCAAACAAAACGAGCTGTGTATTGTAACTTCATACAGTTGTAACATTTATTTTCCATTGAGGTGAATTTAAAACCCATTAATTTCCATGTTTTCATTATAAAATATGGCAATAGCACAAGCTTGCTGCAGGAAGCAGTTTAAAATCACTTTACAAGTGAAGAGACTGACAGTACAAAACCTCTCATTTAGAGGTCCAAGGGCCAATGGTCAAGCACACAGAATTCTGATAACAACTTCTGAACAGGTCCTTTCAATTGCGTAATAGTAAATAAAGTTAATAACTATAAATAGCAAATAAATCAACAAGCAAATAAATCAACAACAAATTCTTCGCAAACATGAATAACCGTGTAACCCAGCCCATAAATGCTGCTATTAACTGTATTCTCCTACCTGCAAAGGGAACAGGCGCATCTTTATCTAAAGCAACGAGAGGCGGATCCAGAATCACACTGTCGGTGTTCTCCGTTATGATCCCATGGTAGGATGTCTCAATCCAGGGTTTGTGTTTATTCACTAGAAAAGAAAATAAATACTATAATTGAGTTGATTTATATTTTACACCCAATTAACTCGTTTTTATGTAACATATTGCCAAAATTAATATTACTCAAAAGCCATTTACAAAAATCTCCAAGTACTTAATAAACATACAAAAATTATTCTTGATATGTATAGCGCGCCATAATTCACTGTCAAGAATAATAAAACTAACAGGTCCCTCTGATTAAGATGCCAAAATAAAAAGGCAGTTTTCAAAATAATTTTAACGTATCCCGACTGTCAGGCATAATCAGCATTAGTCTTTTTCTCAACATTGTGGTAAAAGTCTGATCCAAGGGAAAGGATGTCCATGGAAAAGCAATTCTACCACAACTCAGCAGGAAGCAGGAGGGCAGCTGAGGGGCATTTTTTTCTCTTTTGGAAAAACACTCAAAGTCACCTTTTTCTCTGCACTTCTTTTTCAAGAACAAAAAGAAAAATCTCATTTTAATCACTTTGATCAAAAGAAGCCACTTCTCTGTTCACCTAGCTTTATTTAACAGGTACAAAAATCCAAAAACATTAGGTATTATTAGCAGGTGTTGATGATGTGCAGCTTCAAAACAACAGTAATTACCGCACAAGAAGTGATTTTAAATCTAGCTAAAAACAGGCAAAATAATCTGCATCAGAAGATGTATAAATTTCAAATAGTGTAATATTTTTCCCCTTTTACACTGCTTTTGAAAATTCTGTTTTCAAATGTGAAGCATAGACAGTTATGCTTCTCATTTTGATCCATTTTTATTTTTGAATATCCTGGAAACTATCTGAAAGTTGCATTCTTTTCTTATCTACATTAAAGACGGTCAAACTTTAGATCAAGTTTCTAAGGACATTATGATGCCACGCTGCATTTATTTAAAAACAAAACAGAAAAGCATATAATGCTATCTGTTTAACACTATATTAAGCTATGCTAATCTGCTTAAATAGAAAAAAGAAGTTCATAGAATTTCCTTTAAGAACATAAGAATATTTTGAGACATTAATTAGAACCTCTTAGAAATTAGCATCTATGTGTCTCACAAACTTTTTTAAGTGTGGAATTTTTGTATATTAGTCTTCAAAAGGAAAAGGAATACATTAAGAACAAATATTTCAATGTTTCTCATTACTCTTCAAAGATAAGAATGTATTTGATAAAAGAAAGTGATAGAAAAAGCATTTGGGGATTTGCATTTGCTAAAGATGACAGAGGAAGCATGTATACTTGTTTGCATATAAAAGTTTCATGCTCAAATTTCCCTAAAGGGCTGCCTGGGTAGAAGCTGAAACTCATACTAGGGTTTCATATATTCAAACTTGCGTTCAGTTAAGAAGTACAGAAGAAGAATACCTATACTTGGCTTTTTAACTTCCTTCCCTCCCTACACTTTATTAGCCATCCATATAAAACTATAATGTAAATAATTTGTAGCAGCTAGGATAAGACGATTAATCTTTTTCCATAATTACAGTTGGAGGTCAATTCATTAAATTCTGTACGCACCATTTACACTGCATTTCCACAGAGTGTCCTGCCAAAGCCAGTGATTACAAGCCTCTGGATTTAATTAAACCATCTTCCTAGAAAACTGCCACTCCGTGTGCCATCTGCAAATGCATTTGCCATGCAAAACACCAAAGGGGGGAAAAAAAAAAAGGAAAGAAAAACGAAGGCCTTCTGTGGAGCCTGCAGGAACCACCGTACTCCTCTGAGTCGCAGCTTGAAAGTCAAACCAAGGACTAAATGTAGCAGCAGGACACAGAAGAGCTGGGGGACGCTGAGAGCTCAAAACCCCGCAGAGAGGCGCTACCCCTACACGGGGTGACACGCGGTGGGGACACGGAGCAGGGACACTTCTGCGGTCCCCAGGCCAGCGCTGGCACCTGTGGGACCATCGTCCATGACCGCAGGGCTTCAGCGGCTGCAAAGCAAATACTGACCTGCACTGGCCTCTCCTGCAAGTTGCCCACTGAAGGGCCCTTTGCCAGGGCTACAGCCCAGGCAGATAGTCGCGAGCAGGGTCACAGCTGGATCATCCCACAGGCACAAGGCAGGAAGGCTGCACCTTCTGATGAGGAGCAAGCCAAAAGAGATGCTTACTGCTTACGAGGTGAAACAACTCCTTGGCAGCAAGCAGTGAAGGCACAGTAAATATAGCACAGTGATTAGAACTGTCACGAATGCCAAATAATGCCTTGGAAGCAAACTACAAAAGGAAGAAAAGTGAAGATTGGGAGTTGGGACTGACTGCAGACACTACAGCAGAGTGTCATCATCCAGCTGATTATCCAACTGATTTCTAAATATTAAAAAGCTAAAATTTGAGGTAACAAATTATGTGAGTTAAAGACTGTGCTGTGAACACAAACACTTTCTTTCTTTCTTTCTTCCAAAACGGTATGATGAATCTATTTTCCATTTAAATGTGTTGATAATATGCTCTCTCATCTCTATCTCTTAGCTTAAAGAGTGGGTTGATTGCAGTATAATTGGCAGAAAATTTAGGCTTTCGTACCTCCTGGCTCAGTTCTTTCAGTCCTTTTGCCTGCTAACTCAAGCCCTTGGAAGCGATGAAGCTTTTCCTTGAAAGGCAGCAGACGCCAAGGATGCGCACAGACTTCCAAGCGTATGCCCCAAATCCCACTGGCTTCTGGAAAACAGAAGCAGTGGAAGCTCCTGCCTTCTCTGCGCTACAGCACATTTCCCAGCTCTTGTATAGACAAGAGCAAGTGCTTCTAATGCCCTACTCAGAT
>VZSG01000151.1:1095025-1158471 GCA_013398315.1 Nothoprocta pentlandii
CTGATGAGAAAGCCTGGCCCAGAGATGGGAATGGGGACTGAGGCGGCTGCTGACACTGGAATCAGGAGTTTGGCAAAGACCTCAAGCCTGCTGTGGGAAAGCAGAGCAGGCAGGCAGATGGATGAGGGCACTTTGCAGGAAAAGAAACCCTATGTGGCTATTGACAGAAACATTCCAGAACTTTGGTTCCCAACCCAGAGAGGAGATTTAACATTCAAACATATTTTATACCTTTTGCCAAAGAAAAATTGTAAAGAAGAAATTTATTCTTCCCAGTGTGTCACCATACACTGAGTTCTCTGTGTGATGCCATTGCTTGATTTACTGAAACTCCCCTAGTTACAGTCTGGGTTCGCTTTTAGATAGATGACTTGAGATTATAATGTTTTATGTGCTTCTACATAAAATAGTAATTTGAAATTCCCGTCCCAATTAAGTCAATGGGAGTTTTGGCACCAAGTTCAGTTAAACTGGGATTTATCTGACATACCTGATCTGACTCCCCCATAACTCTTCAGGGGACATCTCAGCTAGAGAATACATCATAACCAGCGCATCTCAGCAACACTAAAATACTCGCTGGAAACACTAAAGATAATTTGGACTGGTTTGATCATACATCACAGTAAAGAGCTATTTTGCGTATGACAGACTGCACAAGAAAATTTCCAGCAATTAGAATGTATTCTCGCCCCAGTGCAAAAGCCTTGCAATAAAGACAACTTCAACTAGCAAAATTTTCTAGTCAAGAAAAGGGAGAAGCTGTGGAGCGGGACTTTATTAGTAGCTCATTCTTACTGCCAACTTTTTAGGACAAACGTTAGATCTTCTATAAGGAAATTAGTAATATTAGACTGCAATCTATTGTCTATTTCTAAAGTAAAATACATTTTAAAATAAAAATTCATATTTATTCTGGTAGAGCTACACGATTTTTAAGCACATAGGAATTACAATCACAGCAAATTGAGTCATTTCTGACTTAAAATAAAATTCAGCTTCATACTTCAGTAAGAACTGCATACTCCAGCTGTGAACACATTTGGAGTGCAGGAAAACAAGCTCTCATACTAAACCTTTCTGGATTAGTCACATTTAACAAGCACACTACTTCCAACGCATAAAGCGCTGAGCTTCCCATGTAAGACACCAATAAAGCAGCATTTCCCCCTTGCCAAGATAAAGGAGTTCTTTAAAAAAAATTATTTTTAACACTACTTTCTGAATTGTACCATCCTTTACTTATGGCTGAGTGGCACTTGGAAAGGCGGGACACTTTCCCAATCGCAGTGAGGAGAACAAAATGCTTTTCCCACTTAAGATTCTTGCAATGAACGAGCTCCCATCAACAGAGTGAAGAAATCGGTGCTTTTACCAAATGTTTTTAAGCTCTTTTTTCCCCTCAACTCGAGGGCTACACAGCTCTTCGTTGCTACTACAGCACAAGGCCTCTCCTGGTCCTGCACCGCTGCGAGGAGCTCCCAGGCACTTCAGAGGGGTGCGGGCACCCAGTGCTCAGCGATGACGCACCGCTCGCCGACCCGCTGCAGGGCTATCCGTTGCAAAGATGTTTAAGTGATATATTCAAGTAACAGGATAAATAATGATATTTCTTACGCTCACACACCTCATCTCCACATTGCTGCCAAGAGTGATCACACTTCTTGTATACACATAACTGCTTAGTTTTAAACAGCAGAGAATACCTTTTGTCCAACAAAGGGCAGCATATGCTCCTTCCACTTGTCCAGTCACCTTGGCTAGGACTGTTCAAAGCTGCCTCCTACACAACTGCCCAACACCTCTGCACTACCCAAGACGAGACCTTTGAATTCTGGTGCTAATGGCTACCTAATTACTGTGGATCAGTCATATTTTTGTTTGGGTGATGCAACATTCTCAAAAGTTTTAAAAATGAAACTGCTAAAAATTTCATAAAAACCTACCTACAGTATTCATATGTAAAACTTAGCAGTCCTTTTGCTTACGAGCTTCATTTCATAAGAGCGCACCTGGAATATCCGCATGCTCTCAATAACAAACCTTTACACTGAGCCTCCTGGCCCCTTTGCACCAGCCCACATGACCATGCCCTCCGTGCCTTAGACTACTCTAAGCTTGCAAATAAGATAAATTCTCATTTGTACTATTGGAAGCATCTCCCTGATCAAGACATTCAGTTCTACATTTATATATTGATATTTGTAGTGTTACAAGGATATTACATAGAGCGCAATACTGTATTCTTAACCATTAGCAACTACAGGTCTAAACGTTCAGGTCAGGAAGTGGCCAACATTTTATAAAGGAACATAAACAGACTTGAGATTCACAGTGTAGTTGATGTTACCTTTGTTTAATCCCTCTTTATTATTTTATCATCATTTAATTCCTTCCAAAGTTCACTACATGTGGGAAGCTGCATTCCTTAAAAGCACCATCTTTCTTTCCTGTGTGGTCTGAAAGCTCTTGCACATGTGGATTTGTTTCTCCTTCTAAGAGTTTTCAGCACTCGTTATGCACAGAGCCAACGCTGCTGTTTATGCTTTAAAGCAACAACAAGTGTCCTCAAAAGAGCTTTCCATCAGACGATTCAATCACACACTTAATGGAGAGGGATTCAAACACGGCTGTCAGGGACAGGGCATCGAGATCTTCTCAATAATCCAGGTATTTATGGCAACGCTGAGAACCATCCAAGACCACTAATAAATGTTTTTATCCAGACTCTGCGTTGCCACGGGAAACAAAAAATCCAATAATTACACAGAAAAGCAAGAGTAATCCCCTATTAGCACCAAACAAAGATCTCTTTGAAGAGTTATGGAGCTGCAGGGTGCTCTGTTTAACTAATAAATAAATAAATGCACGTTTAGTGGCTTTTCAATTGCCTAAAATATTAAAATCAGGGAATCCTGGCTGCTGGCATTTCCTTCCATGAAAGTTCTTGCTTAGGGTATCTCTAAAGCAAATACTAAGTCCTGTGGCATGCTAGACACATTAGCATGTGCTGAGCAGACTTGCATAGGTAACAGCTTCCTTCCCGCACCTCATCGTTCATGCAAGCAGCTTTACTTAGTAAATAATTACTTCAGTTGAAGACTTAAAAATAGATTTTTAAACCACTTTGGGTTTTTCACAGCTGTGTCTCAAGACTTTAGTAATGCTCCCAGGGGAGAATGCAATGCCGAAAAAAATCAGCATTAAAGCCACCTATTAGATTATCAAGCTAAAATAACTGGAAAATAAATTTACCAAGAAATAGTTACTTTTATTAGATAATTTCATCTTGTGCTACACTATTTTGAGAGGTCAAACTCTTGAGAGTTACCATATAAATTTAAGCTCACTGAACGCTTAACCTATGCTCCTATGTATAATCCCATGCATTTTAAATCTAGGACAATGAGCTAAGCTCTAATACCATGGTCTTCAAGGGAGTAAATATTTTGCTTTTTAAAAAACTATGTAAGGAATTGCTGATGTTAATCTTTCTGTTTTGTGTTCCAAAGCACAGATTTTCACACAGCAGTGGCTCAAAAATATTCCAGTACAGAGAACTTCATCTAAAAACCTGCCAGGTCAAAGTTCTTATCCTTTACCAAACCCAGAGAGTGGGCGGCCCATGTCACCTTGAGGGAGAGGAAGAGTATTTTTTTATTATTATTATTTTTGATAGCCATGACTCTTCCCAAAATCAGCCACATTGTTTCTGAAATAGCAAATGCATTTGAAAAAAGGAAGACTTCCTTCCCTGATCAGCAAACTTGGATGTTTTTAAGAACGAGATAGAAAACCAGGAAGAATACAAGAAGCTGGGAGATGGTGATTAATGTATGTGTAGGTGAGCAAAAGTCATAAAGCTGGAAGGCTCAGGGAAAGATATGACCATGCACAACCTCGGCAGCCGCATGCTCTGCTGTTTCCTGCCATTCCAGGGTTTTGGTTAAACCACAGACTGTGCTACATCAGAATCACGGTCACTCTGCAGCAGTAAGAACATACAAGATGCTACACCCGCCGTACAGAAATCACACGATTCTGTATTAGGACTTCTTGTCTAATACTGCAAAATACACCAAAGCCCCGGACTATGAAGCAATTAAGTGTACATGGAAGGGGCAACAGGTAAAGGGGCAAGTGCACTAGAGTCAGACAGAATCAGCACCAGTTGTACTCCATGGTTAGTGTGCAGGTGTCTCCTACACAGAAAGGTACCTTGAATAAAATTAATATATCAACCGACTCTCCACCCTCACCTCAACTATCATTGGAAGGAGGACAGCGAGGCTGTATGCATCATCATCATTTGTTATAGGTTGTCTGTTTTCTCCTAACAGATGACAATTTTTTGGAATCATGTGCATCTCCTTTTCACTTTTATACCCTGCCCCCCTGCCCAAGTTTGTAGTCCTCGACAGGAGCTGCTACAATCTCCAAAACAAATTAAAACCTCTCCTCCAAACAAAATCAATCGGTGGGTGTTGCAGAAATTCTACTAGTCAAGACCTTTGTGTTTCTGCTCTCCAAGACCGAAGAACGCCTATAATTACACGGGCTATATAATCAGTATGTCAAGCATAAAGACATCCCGCTTTTCATAACAATGCACATCTTCTCAACCATATTCCATCTAGTTGCTTCTTATTCATTTACTCCCTTTTTGAAAAAAGATTAATTTAGACCTAGCAGCTGCCTGAAATGGTTTTTTAAGCTTTGAAACCGTTTCTGATAAGCGGCTATGACTTTTGAGCAATGTTTAACACAATTCTGTATTTTATGCTCTCATTGTCAATACAGCCTTTATTTTTTTCCAAAGAAAATCATCTTTCTCACAGTGCTTATCCACAGATTTAAACCTAAACTGCTGCACATACTACCTATTTTTTTTCTTTTTTTTTATTTTTTTCAGAACTATTTCACCTCTCTTCTGCATTTCAATTTGAAAACAGTCTCTGATCTTCCTTTCTCTTCTTCTCCCTCAGCTTCCTAAGAGTCTCTCTTAATTCCTAGGTCATTTTTGAAATATATGAGTCTCAGTTTGTTTACACAGAAATTAAGCTGCCAACAGTCTAGTTTTAAAATATAATACATCCATTAGGAATTCTTCTCCTCAGTCCTGCTTTCATATACTTAAATAATTAATTTTGAGTACACTGGTGCTCAGAGTGAAAACACGACAGAATTTGGCAGTATTAAGTCCTGCTCTAATAAGAGCAAGATCATGACATTGCACCAGCAAATAACATTCCTGTCCCCATATGGTCCCAACCACCGAGCCAAGAGGCTTTTTATAACTCAGCCTCTTTAGGGACGACATCAATCTATCAACTTCCCAGATGATTTAAGGCAGCTTTTCAGCAGCATTGCAAGTAAACTCCCAGTGGAATTGCCCCTCTCATTTCAGCCTGATAATACAAATGAGTGAGGAAGGAGATATCCAAACACAGGAAGAAACCTATAGATCACTTGGATGTATGGGTTTCCTTTCTCCCCTGTTACTAAACGAGCTGATGCCTGAAGTCTGGGCTCCATCAGAAACTAATAATTCCTGCTTGTGCTTCTGCCTGAAGAACACTCTAGCACTTGGGGTGCACTGCACAGGGGATCTCACAGCAGAAGGGAAAAATGCCCAGGCAGAGTAAAGACTGACCAACCTTCCGGACCAGAGAGGCCACCTGCTAAACTCTCCTCATCATTAAGAGCCAGAAGGGATCTGTGAGGGGCTCAAGGACAGCCAGAGCAGGGCCAGCAGGTTCCTCTTGGCTCCTGCCATGGGCTGTCTCACCCAGTTACATGGCAACCCAGGGACACCCACTCCAGCCGCTCCGATTTGGTACCTCGCTCCAGCAGCGGGTGTTGACATGACTCAGGCCCCAGTGTGGCCCCGGAGCCCGTCACACAAGCAAGGTGCCTCTGGGCTCTCGCATCTGTCCGCAGACCTACAGACCGAGACGCTTCACCTAGAGGCTCTGCAGACACCATTAAACCAAAACAACATGATGCTGGAAAACTGCTGGTTTTAATATTAATAGGAATCATGGTATAGGGTTATGCTCCGCACCAAAGGACTATCAAAGAGACAAGTAAGAATGAACTCAAGTAGTGCTTAGATAGACAACAAGTCCCAGCCCTCAGGCACTCGAGTCCCCTGACAAACACAGTATTTCTGCACCAAAACCAGAAGGTATTTTAGAGAAAATACATCCAATACTGAGAAACTCTTGAGAGTCTATATGCATTGTAGTTTTTCTTCCAAATAAATAGCGTATTATATAACACCAGAATAATTATTTACTGGGGACAGTTTGATATCAGTACTTGCTCCTTTCCTCTGTTTCATCATTCCTTTTTTTACTACATAAACCTAAAAAAAGAGTTAATCTTCAATTCTTTAGTTGTTAGCAATCTCTAATAATGACACGATTACTAAATTGCTGATACTTGCAGTAACAAGAGCTAACCCCGGGCTTCAGCCAGTGCACAGAAACTAGTGCGTGCAAGGAAAGGGAAAACCAGGGAAAACGGAGATGGCATCTTCTATACTTGGTGTTTTTTCCTTTAGTTAAGCTGTTAAATCTGACATTTAAGTATTTAACACTATTTCGGCTTCATGACTTCATTCTTAATTATCAACTACTTGTGTGAATTGCCAAGAGTGATGGTGACCCATGACATATCAGCTTTTGTCCTACAATGTTGCAGATGGGACACATTTTCTTGCAAATTTCATTTTATGCTTTTTATTGCAAAAGGTATGGAACAATGAATGATAATTATATATTTTACAGTTCATTCACTACAAACTGATCATTTAGTATTCATTACTCCGGTGAAAGTCACATCCTGTCAGTTTTAGACCTCATTATGTCTATTATATCTGCACTTGAGCAAGCAATAAGATTTTGAAGAGAGATTGCAACCAGGTTTCCATTTGGAAAAAAAAAAATGAAGAGAAAAAACAGCCAGCTTATCTACTTACATTAACTTCAATGGTTGCTGTCAAAGGAACAGTTGACTAAAATGACTTTTCTCACATTTCTTACAAGCTGGTCGAGAAAACATTTTAAGAGATGAGGGCATAAAGAAAGATAACTACATAAATCATCCCTATAAAACTGAAGGTTGAAAGTACCTGGACTTGTTTTTGAGATATAAACTTGAACTCCAACTTTTCCCAATATTTCTGATCTTATAGCTGTCACAACACAGATACTATTTTTGGTATTTCCAATGGTTGTGCTGGTACTTGCCAGTGACCACATTAAAATGCAGGTAACATTAAGCAAGTCTCTTTTGTGGGGGTTGAGAAGGGGAACTCTAAACAACAGCTCCAAAGACAGCTCCCATATATCAGGCTCAGGTAAGAGCTTTCCAGACGCTCTTTTCCTGGGTCTGTTGTCCACAGTAATCACAGTTGTCATGAGAATCTGTCAGTCACTTGCATTCAATCACATATTCAAAGGACACTCTGCCCTCACAAACATGGAGATGCTTATGGCAAAATGGTTTGATCTTCTTGCTTTTGAAGTTCATGTCCCTAAGAACAGATACTGGTTCCAAAATAGGTGTTAAACAATGAAAGAAGACTTATGACACAAATAAAATACAAAATACACACAACACTTGAGTACAGTTGAAAAACAAGCACATATAAAAACCTGTCAGAGGCAAAATACAAACCCATAAGCACAAACCCACAGCAGATGAAATGCAGCTAAATGATAGGCACAGATAAAGCCTATCAATGCACGGATGTATTTGCAGGGTAACAATAAAGACAAATTGCCAACTCAGCAGCCTCACATTGACTTACACAGTGCAGGCTATAGCCAAACTAAACTGATGGCCATTTCCATCCCATGCTCAGGACCTGGCTGCCTCTATGGGATACAAGAGTGGGACTACCTTTACTTTATAAAAGGAAAGGCATCAAAACAGGTATTTTTGAAGGGTCCCCACCATCTGCTTTAGGCAGATTTGGAGAGATTCCTGCTCAGAAGTTACAATTATTAATTCTCTTTATTTTGTGTTACATAAATAAATAATTCTAAGAACCTTGTGTAACACATACTATCTGAAGATGTCACCTCCTCAGCCCAAACTGTACAAATTTTACCTGACCTAGCAATAGATCTATAACTTTAGTATTACTGAGCCTCTGGCAGCTAAAATACGCCAGGTTTTTGATGACCTGGAATCTTCATTCACTTAAGATCCATGCAAGTTATGACTCGACAATGGCACTTTGAAGAACAGCAAGCCTGTGCCATGTAAAGGTGCAAGACGAAAGAACAGAGGTAGTGGAGTGCTTGCACCAAGCTTGAGAAGGCAGCACGGAGCCTGCAGGCAGGTGAACGCAGAGTCCCCCTCGCCGCCCCATGTAAACACGTCACTCACAAGGCTGCTGCACTGCTTCCCAAACAGTCTGTGTTGACATCAGTGCATCTCCAACACCACCCATCAACCCTACCTGCCCCAGCACAGGCAAAAAGTGAAAACAAAGAACTAAAAGCAGGCACTTAAGGTGGCTTTGTCTCCCAGAATACACAGCAAAAAATGTCCTGCTTTTCCCCTGCGAGATTGAGAGAAGAAAGCCTAAGCAGGCTTTAGAAGGAAAGTTTTTGAAACATTTTAAGGGATATTTTTCAGAATTTGTATCAATGCAAAAATCTCCAAGCTCATTTTAGTTCACGTTTAAAGCACCTGGAGCCACCTGGCTGGCAGAGGTCCAAGGGCTGCTACCTTTCAACCACACGAGGCTGGAGTAGCCCATTACATTTGACTGGTCTCATAAATCAACAGTCTCCAAACACAGAAGGGGAAAACACATCCTGTCAAAAGGGGCTGGTAATGTAGAGCAGGGCTTGGCACCCTTTCAAGAGCATCTTCTCTTTCCAAGAAAAACTCCAAGGAAAATTCTTATTCCAAAGATACCTTCTTAGCATTAACGGGGAGCCTCCATGCATTGCTTTGGGTCACTCCTTGGGCAGCTGCACAACGAGGCGCGTACGTGTGCGCAAAGACACCGCGGAGGCTTTACGATTCCTTCTCAGCACTTGGTACGAGATAGATTACACTAATTCTTTTAGTCCTTGGACACGAAATCATTAGGTACGGGCTATTACTTGCATTATCACTACATTACTGGATCATTATGAAAAATAAAAGTTCTAATCAGCACGAACATTTATGAAGTGTGGTGGTTTGAAACTACCCCCTGCAACAGCCCAAGCCCTGGCACTAACCAGAATGAGTAACATTTCTGAACTACACAAGGTTAAAATAAAAAACATTTTAACCAAGAGATTATGACAAATGGAACATGGCTGAGACAGCGCCGAGAGCCTGAGGACACTGAAATGATTTGCAGTGTCATTTGGGAAAACATTTTGTGAGCTGAAAGGCTGGGACACATGAAATGCCAGAGCCAGCGACTAATCCCTCCTTGCAGACCAAGACTCTGCAGCGAGTTACCTGGAGAACTGAATCCTTCCTGCAAAGAATCTCGAAGGACTGACTGTGCGACGCACAGCCCCTGTGCTTGGCCATTCAGCACCATTTGTACGAAACTCAGCCAGCTAAAAATCTCATAGGAATCTTTTTTTTTCCTCCCTCCTTCCTATTTCCTGGGTAACATTATCATGGTAAAGGTAGTGAACATTTTTCCTATACATCTTTCAATTTTGTAATTATTTACCCAGGACTATTTCTAATATTGACCTCAGTCTTCTTATATTTTTCTCTTTATTACTTCTTTTTGATCAATATTTTCATTTCTTCCCATGGTTTTATACAATGGCCACGAGGCATCAATGCTAATGCATTCCTCCCAGTGGAGGGCAACTTTCAGAGGGCTGGGCAGAAGCATCTTCAGGATACCCTAGAAGAAGTACAGGGCTGGCCAGCAGCTACGAGTACCACCTTCTGCTTCCAAATGTGGGTCCATCAACCCATACCTGCAACAGCAGCTCCTGGGGAGCATGTACAGACAGAATGGACCATTACTAGGGGCTTTCCCTCGCACTTTCCTTGGTAGTCATTTTAAGGACACTTTTATGGAGGGCAATTGTATCATCACAGCCGTCCTACACCAGCCTTGCACTGGAGACCTCACCCAATAAAAGCATTCTAGTTTTGCTTTGAAGCAAAATCATGCCTTGACATATAACTACAGCTAAGGTTACACTTCTGTCTGGAGGCTGTATTGCACAATTCACAAAGAAATGACCTGAGCTGCCCCTCAGCTCTAACTTGAGGCTGTAAATGCTCCCAGTCCATCTCAGTGCAAAGTCTAAGTGTTGCCATCACACTTACTTTGCAAGGAATCAAAAGCACTCATGTGGTCACTCATGTCACTGTAGCCTGGCGATATGAAGGGTCTTAATCTACTGCTCAACTTCCCTGGTCCCAGTTCTGGCAGTGCAGGTTGAGCACCTGCAGAGCAAGGGGGAGATGGTCCCTCGGAAACCACGATCTAAGGTAACAGGTCAAGTGCATCTGCCTTGCCTGGGCTTGACAACCATGTGATATTCAGCACACCAAGCTGAGCTCTGAAACAGGAATGCAGCTTTTTACGTGGTCCCAAACTTGAGATTCTTCTGTGTCCTCAAGCTGCCACGTTCTTCACAAGAAGATAACATCTGTCAGAAAAGGAAACCCCAGGTACTCACAGCCCTGCGCGGGCTGCCAGCAGAGGTAGCCAGTCCTACTGATGACAGCTCCACAGCTGCTCACAACCATTCGCAAAGCACCACTTGACATCTCCCTAGACCCAGACTAGCAGTAATCCGATGGTTTACACCTAAGCACCGTGACATAAAGAGTTCAGATGAATTTAAAGAAGTTGGAGCCTAAATTTGGGCTATTCCACTCACAAAACAAGATTAAACTTGAAAGAATTGTCCTGACATTTCTACATTCTAAGTCACTCCTTGATCCCCACACTCTGGCCTCAAGCTTATTTTCAGCCTCCAAAGAAACCAACTCCACAGCAGCTTTTTTTTTTTTTTTTGATACTAACATTATTAGAAATTAAACCCTCACAATTCATTACTGCAGAATTTTCTTTATACATTCAAGTACAGCAAAAATTTTCTTAGGAACAAAGCAGAGTGCTAGGAGCTGTGCAGCTAAACAGCTGATCTTTAGAGGCAGGAGAAGGAGATGCCGTAACACCATCACTTACAGGTAAGAGCTTTTGCCTTTTCTCCTCTCTCAATTTAGACTTCTGTTTTTTAAACAGTACTTGCAGGTGCATCCAATCCAGAAAAAGTTGAATATTGCTTTTTATTAAGAACATCTGAAAAATATATAATAATATCCACACTGCTCTGCTGCTGGTGCAAGTCCAGCATTTGACTTGCTTGATACTTGGTTATTCCCCCACTACCTAAAACTTTGTGAGAAGAAAACATTATTCTCCCCCTCAAGACTGCTTGCCCAACAGGAAGCTGCCATAAATATATACTCAAATTGCAAGTTTGCAGGATTCTCCTCTTTTTGCCCCATATTCCACCTTCATACCCAGCTAGCTTTAGAGGGGCTTCTTTGTTACTACAATTTAAACACTAGCATAATTTCTGGCAAAATTAGTACCATGAAGCCTATATTTAAAATTAGCAATAGAAACACCTTTTTATTTCCATTCGACAGGTCTAATTCCTCCCACTCCTGAAGGGAAGACTGCATGAATGCAGTTCTGTGAACTGTCATGTGCCCAAGAATATGGTCTTTTATGGTTCTCTAACATAAGAAAATAACGTAAACATTTCAGAAAGTTTCCTGAGCACATAGACACCTCCAGAGAGATCACCTAACTGCATCAAAACTACAAAATTATCCTTCAAGGATGAAAAGTGAATAGAAACAAGGGAACAAAACTGTGCAAACACTAAGCCTTTAATTAACACACGCTTGCTAGCCTTACAAAACCCGTATCTGCTAACATGCAGATAAATTAATTATCTCACTATCTGCTATAACAGTGATTTTCTTTTTGTTAAAACATGCAAAATGCAGAAGTATTTAGAAAAGATTGGTCCACTTGTACTCATTTTACCAGCATGCAAAAAAGCAGAGCTATGTTCATCAGCAAGGAAAACATCTATTAAACTGTCAGATACGACCTCATTTTATACAAAGAAAAGGTGTCTAGATAGCCCTGTGTATCCAAGAGTTACATGCATTCAATGTGGTCTGGCAGTATTAGCCCCTTCTTCACCTAGGCCTGACTTGGAGATGGAGAAAACAAAGCAAATAGCCCTCCCCATGCAAGGAGGCAGTCACATGCATATATATCTTCACATTAACAGTCTTTGCTTTAAAGACTAATTTGAAGATTATGCAACACACAAGTAAACAAATACTATCATCTCTAATAACCTTTTATAAGAATATATTTACATATTTGAAATGTGTGAATCACAGAAATTAAAGCCACAGCTTTGCCTCTACAGGATTTTTTTGTAGAAGGTAACTGGAGAATAATGGTCTGTCAATGCTGGGTTTCATCAGCCTCTAAGTGAAGCCTTTCTTTAGAGAATGTAATTGAAGTAGAATGAAATGCTGAACTGACAAAAGATCTACTTGCATCCCGTTCTAAGTTAGGAAAGACCTCAGATGCAAGGAAAGATGACCATGCCATTTACCTGCTACTGAAATTAATGCAGAGATCCCACTCAATTTTAAATTAATTAACGTGAAAGCAATTCAACCTTAAATACTCACTGTAAAAGAAAATACTGACATTTTATATTTATCTTGAAACTAGTATTCTACAAATTAGCTCTATATTAAATAAAAAATAGTGAGGACAACAAAATTCCCTGTTATGCATTCATAAATGAACTGTCAAAATAACAATATTTGGGGATAATAAGGAGAACATCTGATCTTATCAAGGGTTTATGCAACAGGCACTCATTGTTATCAAGTAAAATAGATGAATGTTCAGAGTTGGGGAAAAATGTAGAACACACTCAGCCCAGAGTGCTCCAGTCTTGCATCTTTAACAGGAGCTAATTGGCTTATAGAGACACATCTGCTTCTTTTCCTGCAACTTTTCCACAAATCAAGACAGATGAATTAGCTGCATCAGTGTCTGCATGGATTACCTGCCACACAAAATGCCAAACTGCCAACTGCTAAAGGAAAGCTCTTCCAAAGGAGCTCTACTTCCATCAGGAGCAGATCCAGCAGCATTGTGTGCCATCTTTTACACCAGCTGGTCTTAAAAACACATAGTGAATCTAATAACAGCCCTGTCACTGACAAAGAGCAAATGAACCACCAAACTCGATTGCTACAAATTAACACTTGCTATATGTCATGTCAGTCTACGCACTGATTACTTCAATTCTCTTTCCAACGCATTAATCTCACTACACTGACCTTGTCATACTAGCTCTGATCCTTGTGCTGCACCAATATAAAAGATGACCATTAACTGTTGTAAAATCCATTTTTATGTAGGGAGGCAGATGGAGAGGAAGGCAGTGGGATAATCTGAGGAGGTTCACCAAAAAAAGAATCCTTTTTAAGAGTAAATCTATTTTCTTCCCATTAATAATCTAACACAATTATTGCAATCATCTTTACTACTGGATTGAATTATCCATTTGATTATTCAATTAGTCACAAATGCTCTTAATTATTGGTTCTCAAGTGTCAACTGTGACTAAATGTAGCCTACATTGACCTGCATACTCCCTGGTGGCAGGATCCAGAACAGTGCCCCATCCCCGGGCCACGCCGCTGTTAGCAGCATCATGCTGCGATGTACTCACTGAAATAATCCCAGGGTACAGAAAGCCTCCTGACTCGAGGAAATTGAGAATTTTCTTCTTTTTTCCCCCTCATCTAACACAACAAAGCCAAGACATCTCCAGACTTTGTGCCAAGCTCCTTTATGTGACTCTCTGCTGGCTTTGCTCTCCTGCCTCTCTTGAGAAAGTCTCCTCACCACCAACATGCTGCCCTCCACACCTGCTCATTTGATGAATTAGGGCTTCTGATGAAACACCCCACACTAGGGAAAACTCACCTGTTCTTCGTAACCAACTTTAATGTTTCTAAGATGAGGATATTTCTTGTTTCTGCAACAAAAAAGTGTCTTCTCTGTAAGGGTGCATAATTTTAATAGAATGAGTTTTCTATAGGTGCTAGAATACTATAGGAGCCAGAAGGTTAGCACTAGCATCACAAAAACAATTTCACTGGTGCTGTGAATAGCAGAACAAAGCATTGAAAACAGGGAATATTTAAATGCATACTTTGAATGCTTTGGACACCTGAAAGACATTTACCGATAGTATCATTTTTCAGGCCACCTACAACTAAAAGAACAAGCAAAACTGATAGCTCCATCGTAAGCACTACACTCAATTACATCTACCTCATGGATGAGTGGGCTCCACTTTAACATCATCCTCACCTTTCTGTGAGCCCCCAGCCTAGAGCAGCCACCAAAAAAAACCCACTATTTGCTAAAAATCCCAAAGCAGTAAATCCTATGGCCAACAGCTTGAGTTATTGCCCACTTGCCTGCACTTCTGATTAATAGCTAAATCAGAACAGTTAAAAACTGACAATGCAAAGACTTACATGAAAATATAAAGTGATATTTAAAATGTTTTTCCTGGGAAAGAAGGCTGTGTTTCCAAACAGGTAATTTAATTTCCTTGCATTGCCTTGTAAGTTGGTTAAATTAAAGCAAGATTTGTTTTCATGCTAGAATCCACTGGGAGGTTGATTACGCTGCAACACACTTCACTAAGTGCTGGAGGAACAAAGATGACTGCAAAGAATGCTTCCGTATATGAAAATGGCATATTAAGTAAATCATTGATTTTCCTAAATGAATACACTAAAAGGAAGAATATTTCTTATACAGGCAAATGAAGATTTACCATGCAGTAACTACTAAATGCAGGAGAAAATATAGTTCTTTAGCCAGCTTTCTTCATATTAATGATGAATACTTTGATGAAGTTTCTATTATAAAAAATTCATTGCTTTCCTTTGAAAAGAGAGGCGCAGGTTACCTGCGTGTGGACCGTGCATGAGTCCCAAATAATGTCTTACCTTTATTTCCATAATGACCTATTACCTTTTGTCAGCTCACAGCCTAGGCTCTCTTCTCCTGGGAATTTCTTCCATAGATACAAACTATCCCAGATCAGCAACAATAAGGAACCAGGTTTCCTTAAAGCAAGGACTGCATTCACTGCCAAGCAAGAAATGAGTTCTACTAAGTTTAGATATCAACTAGTTAGGACCAAAATGATGACAGAGACTCTTGAAACTTGCTAAGAAATAACCAATTTTTCAAGGTTTTACCCCACTTGTATTTCGAGCAAAAGCAAGACCAGTATGCCAAGAAGGTAGCATGCTTCTCTCAAGCAAGGTCTTCTCAGGGAGAGCAGTATTTGAGGCTGTCACTGAAGTTCCACAGCAGAGTTGCTCTTCCCTTAATAGGGAGCTTTCATAACAGAGCTGCATCCTTTCAATACCCATCCTCAAAGGCTTGCCTGGGAAATTAAAGCTACATCAGGTGCCCCAATAAAACCAAAATCTAGAAGGAAGCCAGCAGCAGTACATCCTCAAAGTGGAAAAAGACCTAACCACCAGCAAGGACTGCTTTGCTCTTTTCCAAAGGAGTCTCAACAAAAAGCTCTCTGCAAACTTCATACTCTATATGCTCATACTTAGCTCCAGAGAAACCACACACAGTCCAGCAGCCTCGAAATCTTTCAGGTTTCTGGAGCTGACAGCAAGAGGTGCCCAGTGACAGCTACAAGACAGGACACGAAGCCAGCAGAGCAGTTGGGCATCACCATCATGCCAGGACACTGTGGCATCAACACCACCATGTTACCTCGACCAGTAACCCTGGGAGTTACTGAGGGAAGGCACCAGGTTCTGCGCTGGTCAAACCCAGGGGAAAAGGTCCTTGCCAGTGCCAAGTGATGTATGTTAGACTTGAACTCTGAAGGATCAAAATATAGGATGCTTTAATAACAACAACAGTTACAGTGTGTTTCCCCCTACATATTGGGTTGAGCCACAGTCAGTTCTCAGAATAAGTCTAAATCTATTTTAGCAAACACAAGGCAGGGGGAGAGCTTGCCTGATCCCTTGAGTAAATACTGTAATCACATCTAAATCAAGGCACACAATAATCCCACACAATCGCACCATTATTCATAAAAGAAAATTTTTAGAAATTTTTAGGAAAAAATATATTTTTAGTTAATTTAAGCACTTGTATAAATACTAAATTCTAAAAACAAGTAAAAGTAAAAACACCTGGATTTTTTTTCTGAATTTTCTAAGAAAAATATCTGAAAATATGTTCCTAGGCAGGTCAGGCCACAAAATAGGAAGGATGTCTCATCCTCAACGAGCTACAGGAGCTTCTGCCAAAGGTACTGGCTTTCAGAAATTGTACAAATCCTAAACAAATTAGCAAAAAAATGATGGAAGCAAAAACTGGCTGGGAACCTTCCCTGCCTGGGCGCTTCCAGCAAGGCTGCGGCAACTGCCCTAAGGAGGCTTGTCACAGCAGATGGATTTAACTCAAACGGCCCATCTGTCATTTTTCATTCTTATTGCTGTAGTTTGAACCCTAAGAACACCTAGGGCACATGTTCATCAAAACGCAGTCCTAAGCAGCCCAGGAGGCAGAAGAGATAAAGAAGATAATGCCCCAAATCTTGCGCTGGGCAGAGAAGCTGACCCAAACAAAATGAAAATCTGGCAGATTCTTTTAAGTTAAGATATGGGAATAAAACACTCCCTTCTCCCGCAATGAGCTGCAGAGGTATTTGGCAGAGGAAACATTTCCTTTCCTGTCATTTTTTATTTTCCAGCATTTGGCCATCTGTCCACTCTTAGGTCTCTCTGAATGAGGAACATGTTTGGAAGGATGGCGGATTTTTTTTTACAACTCTTCTCTTGCAGGGCAAATAAGGACAGACAGGGATGATTAAAACTTTTGCTTATGAGCAACAACATGAAGCTGGAGAAAAAAAAAAAAGATGAAAAAATCCCTCAGTCTGCATGACAGAAGCTGGTTTCATACTACTGCCATCCATAATTAGTGTATCTGGGGGAACAGCAACTATCCCACACTCGGCAGCACAGCAACTCAATTTCACATTTCAAGTACCTGGAGCTATTAAAATACCCTTATTTAAAGCATATGCAGTCTCATGCAGAAGCTCCACTTCCAGTGAGGACAGGTAAGCAAGGCAGACAGCCTGCAGCAGACCCCAGCCTGGCCATCCTGGGTCACCCAGAGCCTGCAGCCCTCCATGCTTCACCTCTGGAAGCTGCAGCTTCCTCTGCTTGGCATTCTTCCTTTTCCCTCCTGAAGTTCATCAATAACATCTGAGAAATTCTTCAAATGCAGGAATAGTGAGGGATGTTGCAAGTTTGCTGATAATGTGATGGTCATGTGGCCTATGCCAGGCCAGACTGGGGATCATAAATGTATTCCAGTAACATAATGAAAACAAAAATGACATTTCACTTGATGGAAACACCAAGGTGTGACTTAAACCAAAAAAGAAACAAATTTTAATTTACCTAGGTATACCAGAAATGATCTGAAGAAAAACAAAAGAAAAAAAAAAAGTGAGCTGCCAACACCACCTGAATATATATGCATCCATCTTCCAACGATATCTGCCAAGAGCATATATACCTCCTCATAAAATGAAAGGACACTTTTATTACCCAGTGGGCGTCTTGACAACGTGCAGGAGTCCAAACGGCCCAGAGGTGCTCTCTGCAGCTCACACGAGACACAGGGGCACGGGAGGAAAGAGGCGGGAGCCGGAGCCGCCTCCTGCTCACCGGCCAGCAGCCCCGCATGGCCCCTTCCCATCCCTCTACTTCCGTGCAAATGCTGACAAGTTCTGAGCAGCCTTGCCAGGCTCCCAGGCCCCTGCCAAAACCTCCTCCCCCTGCTTTATCCTCAGCAAAGGCGCAGTCTGAGTGCCAAAAGATGAGCTTTGGCGCCTGTCTCTGCCACCTGGTTTTCTTCACTCTTTTTGATAGGTATCCTAATCACGTCCTCAGGTTTGCACTCCCTAATCCCACTGCCTAATATCCGTGGGATGTTGCAAGAACAAGTCCAGTGTTCGTGAAGTGCTGCACCTCCAGGGTGTAGGAAAGATGTATCCTGGGTTAGCCAGGCTGAAAAGAAATAGGGAGAGCAATACACTTATAGACACTTGAAACCCATCGTGCAATTAGGGAGATCTGCTAACAATAATGAAATCTGTGTTGCCATTTTATTTTTAACATAGACAATTTGATACAGCGAGACACCAGGCTACGAACAAGCTGATGTCAGGGGAATTTTGGCCTGACAAGATCAATCACGGGGATGCCACAGCTCAAGTGATCATTACGCTAACACCAAAGAATTGGGAGAATTGAGCGGCAGCACTTTTGTCAACCTTCGTAAGACCAAGCCACAACACTGTGGGAAGAAGCCTTTAATGCACAGTGAAAATCACTTCTTAAAATATGACAGACAAGCTAGCTCAAGAACAGGTCAAGCAAGAAATTAGGAAGAAGAGATCAAAGAGCCCTGGTGGAAGCACACAGAAGAGCTTGCATAGCACTTTGCTCTCCCAGCCTGCATCATCTCATTTTTAGGAATAGTAAATCCCTCCCTTTTTCCCTTAAAAGAAGAAAAAGGTAAAATAATTGAAATCATCATTCTGTACTCTATATATATATCTATATACACACACACACACACTTAATCATATATCAAAAGAAGACTGAGTGAGCGAGTCATCACTGATGAAAGAGGCATAAAAGATTCAGAGCACTGTAAGGTGAATCGCTTTACAAAATATACTTACGAGAGCTCAACAGGGAATACATAGAGAGTGGTAGGTAATTGCTTGTTCCTTCAATAGTGCCAAATTTAGGAATGAGCAGGAGGAATAACATTCATAATGAAAACCCTTCAATTGCTCAGAGACTGCAGATTTATGTGTGCTATATGTTGACTACTGCATTAGTCATTATTTTTCTTAAGACAGGGAATTCCACAAGCACACGGCTCGCTCGGCACGCCACAGCACCCAACAGCTCCAGAGCCGTTTTCGGCTCCTCTGAGTAAGCCAATGAATTCAGAAAAAGATGCAAATCCAAGGGAAAAGTTGCCGTAATCACACAAAATTATTCACTATCATGCCTCGTTATAATAATTTCACATCTACAGTACCTCCCAAGACCTTAATTCAAGAAAGGCCTGAAAGCTCCAGGCTGCTACCAAAGTCACTGACTGGGCAGATTTAAGGCAAATGTTATCACTGAGACAATAATACATGACAAACAAATTTGTAACCCTTCCTCAACCTCTCTCTCTCTTTTTTTTTTTTTTTTTTTTTTTTTTTTTTTTTTTTTTTTTTTTTTTTTTTTTTTTTTTTTTTTTTTTTTTTGGGGGGGGTGGGGGGAGGAAGAAACCCAGGTAACGTTGATTCTTTAAACCCACTCTGCAAAATAAGGAGTACAGACTGCTCCTTCCACCTCTGGCCCTGCTAGCACACGCACATTCCAGCTTCCCTTTGCTCCTGGAGAAAGTGCAACTAAGTTTGTCTTCAGCTTTCTCTTCACTCAAAACCCTTTTTTAATAGGGTAGCTAAGTACAGCATTGGGAAAAAAAACGTTTTACTCCATTTGGACTGATTTAAAACTCAATGCAAGAAAAAAACAGGTTTCCTATTGACTTGAAATATATTAGACTCTCCCTTCTTTCACCACTCCAATCAATATGAATATTTGAACTGAGTCTTTTTTTTTTTTTATGTATTTCTGAAAAATACCACAGAGGAGGTGGGGAAGAGAAGAGCAAGTAGCAAAATTATTTTGACAGGAATACCTGGGCACTCACTCATCAAATGTGTATGCGCTCCAGGTCAGTCAGGGCTCTGCCAAGCAGCCCGACACAGCAGGAAACCAGATCTATCCCTCGGGACTAACTCTGCATAGTGATATATTGTTATTTCCTTTATCATGCTTTGAAAGCCCCACTTCGGTCCTCATGTAAATGCCTTTTGCTGCTCGTTTGTCACAGAGCAGCGCTGTCCCGTTCTGGCAAGGTCGGGCGCCCCGTGCACAGCCGCTATCAGTGCCCGCTCACCCGGAGTCCCGGCTGCAGCACACTGAGACTTTCCCTCTCACCAGGGAGATAAACCTGCCTTGCACTACGAGAGCACCACCAGTCAGAGTTGGACTAAATGGGTACCCTTGTTCAAATCGTTTGCTTTCCCCTTTATGTTTCTGTGGGCAAAGCGTAAAACAACAGAAATTAACTGGGGTAGAAATAGCACTGTGCTGAAAAAATGTGAGAAAATACATGCAATTTCAAAAAAACAGATGTAACTTCAGAATCCAGTCCTAGGTTTTATGCCAGTCTGTCCATATTAATAAAATAATATACAGTGCTCTTAAGGGTGCACTTTGAGTAAAGTACCCTGAAATTATTTTCAATATTAAATCAATCATCACAATATTAAGCTGCTCTCAGTTCAAAAAAAAGACACATCTTTCACATCCCATCTTTCATTTCTCAGGCATTCTGATCCTTTCCTTCAATAAAAGAGTTTTAAAGGTCTTCATACACATGTCACAGCCTGTTTGCAACCTACTTCTTTCCCCTGAATCACAGCTAAACACCCTGCCCATGCATTAGCCAAGCACAGGGGCTGGAGTGTCTGGAGGGAATGGGAAGCTCCACAGTTCCACTGGAAGTGACCCAGCCCTGCCTCCTTGGGATCGCTCAGCCCTTCCCACACCATCCCACTGGGTCTCACCACAAAACACCACATTTGTCCATTTCCCAAAGGGCTCAGGAGCTGGGCACATCTAACTCGGGGAGCTCAGCAAGGAAAATGCTGCGAGGTGGCAGGCAGCTCTTCCCGGGGGGGGCGCAACTGCATTTTCTGTGTTAAATATTTCAGCAACATAAATTATGCAGGGTTGCTACGAAAAACAAGAGCATGGTGAGAAATGTAACTTACAACTCCACTTTGTTTTGGTTTTTAATCAAAAATGATTTCAGCAGGAAAGTGCAACTGAGCTCAATACACAGCCCTGCACAGAAATAGAAAATGTCACTGAAGATCTGACACATTCAAAATCTTTTTGGATCCTCTTACAAATTAATTTACAGAACTCTTTTTTTAAAAACACCCCTTTGGTCCTCTAAAGAATACACAACCATCAACGCTGAGATACAGTGGGGCAAGTTGATCACAAAAAGGGTCTGGTTTGTTGATGATTAGCAGCACACCCATTCCTCCCTGGGGATCTGAAAGCACCTTTCATGTGCTGAACCTCTTCTGAATGCCCAACAGGCTGCAGAGCTTTCCTATCATCTCAGAAAAAAAAAAATGTCAAACAGATCTAATCTTCTTTGCTTACATTTTCAAGGGCAAAACAAGGGACTTGAGGTTAAAACTTTTTGCTCGGGGAAAGTCAGCTCGCTGGCCCTTTAGCGCTACAGTGACTCACAACTGCGGGTAGCCAGTGGACAGAATGATTTATCGATACCCTGGGCTCTCTTGCTGTCCTGTATCCAGCCACAACCAAACCTAAACCAGGCTGCAAATCATTGCAACCTATGATCAAAGCACCCAAGGGCAATCCTGCCACTTTTAAAAATATTTTTAAGTGATTAATAACTGAAAAAGATATACTTGCTTTACGTGCTATATTAATTCATCTCTCTAAAAAACGTTCTGGTTTGGGTTCTTCCAAGCAACAACAGAGAGGAACACTAAATCTCAGCCTGGTGTTTCTGCAGTGCCATACGGAGCAAGCAAATCCAGCATTGCCCCTATGTTCCTGCTTTCATCAGGCCAAAACCCAAAACCTTTCAACTTCCTTCCTATACACCTGCTCCAGCGAAAACAAAACAAAGGTCTAAAATGGAAAATGACAACTGGTTTAACAAAAAATTAAATACTTAATGATGTAAAAGGAAAAGTATTTTCTTCAATTAGATTTCACATTTTGGCAAGGCAAGAATATAATGGGTTCCATTTCTATTTCACTTCTACCAAAAGAAAGCTGTTTTTTTCCTGTAGAAGTAATGAGCATGATGCATCTAAGAACTAAAGAACACTCCTTTCTTTTCCAGAGCCGCAAAGAGGAGACAATCACGCTGCTGGGAGAGGTGACGCTGCCAAGTCTCCTAACTGCCACACTGACGAGCAAGTCATTTCTCCTCTTTTGCCACAGTCAACGCAGGTGGAAGCTCTCCCCAAACAACACAGATCTGCATTCATAGGTTCTGTACAGTGCTATGCTACTGCGATGCCAGCAGAGCCATCCTGCTTCCAGCCTGCAAGCTGGAGCTGCTCCAGGCAAAACTCTGGCTCTTGAAAGCATCTGGACTAACTTGCATTTTATTAGGCTGTGCCAAAACATTGCTTGCAAACTTGGCGTGTATCCTGCCCTGCACCCAGCAGGGAGCTGGTTGGTGTGAGCCATTACCATATAAACAAAATAAAATAATCCCAGTAATACTAAGTGGTCCCAAGTGCCATGTTCAGATGTTTCGAAACCCCATGGTTTCCACACAAGCACGATCCGCACGTGGCCAGAAACACCCTCCTTTTTCACCGGGGCTGCCTGCTCCAAAGGACAAGGGTGTTGGCGGCAGCGGGGAGCACAGCCCTCGCCAGGAGCCTCTGCGGCTCCTCAGGGCACGAGATGCAGGGGCTGTTGCTCTGCTACCTGGCGCCAGCGCCTCGTATCAATCACTCCAGCAGCAGCCAGGTGCCCATCACGCAGCTCTCCAGATGGCGGCTTGCAAAGCGCTTCCAAAAGGCGGTGCCCTGCAAACAGGCAAAGCTGTGAGCTCACGGACGTGCCATGCTGCTCCATGAGGTGCCAAAACCAGGGAAAAGGGCAAGTAAGGAGGAAGAGGCGCATGCAGCTCAGCAGAGAGCTCCCTGCCCTCTTGCCCAAGGAAGCCACTGCTGGTCCTCACGAACCAGCTACTAGGGATCGCGCCTGTCAAACATCCCACACACCTTTGTTCCCTAGAAGGGCACCTCCAGCTCTCCGGATCCATTAACCTTTCCTCCCCTGCAACCTCCAAGCAGCAAAGCTAAGCAGGAAGAAAATGAGCAATAGGGAGAGGGAGAAGAAGGTATGGACAAACATAAACAACTTGCACTCAGTGTACTCAAACTTCCTAGAAAGCCACAAGAGGGAACACACCAAGAAAAATCATGGATGAGTCCCTGCACAGCCAGTGGCTCTGGGGAGGCTGTTCCCCTGTACTGGACAGGTTCCAAGGGGCTCGGAAATGAAGCCTTCCGAGCACTCGCTTCCGTCTGCAAAGCTCAGTCCTAGGCAGGACACAAGCTGCCAAGCCGGGGCAAAAGGGGAAGCAAAATGGGGAAGCCAACCCTCCCAAAAGGGAAAGTCTACAGTAAAACTCAAGCAGAAACAGTCCCTCAACTGAGGACTGCTTCCTAATGTCTTCTGCATTTATTTTTGCAAAGTAGCTATAAAAGAGTCACTCTACCCCAGGCATTTGTGACTGGCAATTTAAAGAAAATCTTCATGACAGCAGGAGATCCTGGGCAGACGAGTATGGCTCGTTTAGAGACAGTTAAAAAAATAAGATCATGTGCTGACATTAATATACTTTGCACTACTTTAGTATAGCCCAGAAGCATAGGGGTAATCCTTTGCACAGAATGGGGATAAAGATAAATAGTTCTCAAAATTATCATCATCAGAGGTTGAGAGAGATGTCATTACTTATTCATTCACCAATACAGAGACTGGGATGTTTACAAGATGCAGAATTAAAAACCTAACCAACCACTGTTTCTGTCTGCTCCACAGAACCCGCTCAAGTGTCAAAATGCTGAGAAACACAACCCTTTGCTTCTCTAAAGATGTTGCTTTGAACAAATACTGAAGTTTGATACAGTCCTTAGAAAGCTTGACTCCTTGTGTGCTAGCCTGATTCTTTATATTTACTTTTAGTCCCCTAAAACTTGAGTAAATTTGTGTGCCACTGTTAAATAAACAGCTTAAAATATACTGGGGCAAGTGTACCTTCTCTTAAAGTTAAATATATGCAGAGCATGCAATTTTAAGATGCTCTCCCCAAATTTGCACTGACTGCACCATTTGTGAGGCTGATCTTACTGTACTTTGCTAATTATTTTTTGAATGTCTTAATAAAATAATCCAAAACAATACTATAAACATATCTTAGGTCTTGCTTGCATCAATACAAAAAAGTTCCAAGATGAATCAGAACAAGACCCAAGGACACTGGCATGCTACTCCTCAGTTCAAACAGCATACAACCTATTCACATTATTTACTTATCCAGATAGCACTTTTATTTTTTCCCCCCCTCTTCTAAGGTTTCTAGCTGCTAAGGAGTCCAAACACACACTTCAGAATCTCTTTATGGTTCTGATATTGCTAAGTGCACCACAAAAATAATCAGGCTATATTTTGCAAAGAAAGTTTCGCTCAAAAATCAAGAAATACAGCACGTGCAATGATTGCGTCCTTCGTATAAAGGAGGTGTGTGCAGCAACAGTGCTTACCACATGGGAGCACTTTTTTAGAGCTTCTAAGAGTTCTAAGTGTGAACAAGAAGAAACCATCTGTAAAGAGTTATTGGTGGGATAATCATCAGCAATGGGCAATCGTTAGAAAACACTTTCTAACATTCTGGCACTTCAGGTCATGAGGAGAGAAAAAAAGTTTATGCAATATGGATGTCCTTAACAATAAAGTTTACTCAACCCAATGCCAGATTCTCATCTGTGGAAGAGGTCTCGCCTTTCTTTATCTTTATTCTCTTCCACATTTCCGAAATGATTCAGAAGAACAAATAATTCACAAAAAAAAACAGTAAACAGAAATAGAAAATCCACAACTTTGCAAGATGTACCACTAATTGGTTTTACGTTTATATCACGACTTCAGCATACTAGGCAATTCTTACCAGTGTCTGTACAAATCAATGTTGCCTTAAGGAAAAAAAAATCTGATCAGCTCCAAAATGTGCACTCAGTTGGAATACAACGACAGCAGCTTTTATGCAATTTCCTTTACCCGGTGCGATGTCCTGGAAGGTTTGCATGTCAAAATAAACTTAGGTTAATTAAAACTGAGGTCAAGTGGACAATATTTCTAGCTTATTTTATAAAAAGATATTTATAACATCATTTATAACGTCATTTATAACATTTATAACGTCAGCAAGTTGGGTGTCTAAATTCGAGCTGCAAAACTGATTCTAAACTTCTCTTATTTTAGGAAGTTGAGAAGGTTTCAGAAGCGTGAGAAAAGTACTAACTGCTGTTACACTTCCTCTGGGATCTCCTACACCATATTGGAAGTTTCACAGCATCCTAAAACATTGTTCTTTGTCTTCCATTTGCTCCTACAATTGCAGAGAGCCACCAGAAAAAAACACACTTGGAAAAAGCAGTGCAAGCTAGGAAGTAAAATTGTTGCAGGTTTTCTGCTCATGTTCCCACTATTATTGCAGTAACGAGCAAGAAAGAATACAGCAGGGAGCACTCCAGTAAAATTATAGTACAAATGGACTGGCTTAATCTCCTTACCAGGTAGACTTTAGAGCTTGGCTTGCTTTAGTGTCTGGCTTCCTTCCTGAAGGAATAGCAACCCCCAGTCAGCTGGAGCTCTGCAAAGCCCTTAGGTGACTCTGGGAAGCTTTGCTGTGTAGAAGAAAGACAGGTTCCTACAAAGACCATGCTAAATACACCAGAAAACTAACAAACTTCAACACATAGTCAAAAATGTTTCTCCCCAAATCCATGTCACTTAATCAAGGGTGCCAATGTTGCATAAGCACGTCAAGTTAATTTCTTTGAGTCTGCTTTGGACAGGCCCAGAATTGCCTCCCCTTCAGTAGCCCTACAGCAAACACAACCAGTTTCATGCTCGCAGCTTTGGGAGCTTGATCCAACCAGTATTTGCATAACAATTTTCTTACTTTGCTTAGAAAAATGAAAGAAATCACATTAGTGAACTCTGGTCCAAAATCTCAAGGGTGGCTGCAATTATAAACAATTTGAGTAAAACAAGCTTGACATTTTCTGAGGCATCTCAATACAGAGAAGCCTTAAGAATTACTTGCTTTCAAAGTGCAAACTCAATTAGGGAAGGAAAAGCATGATAGACTCTGATGCTTTTCTGAGTGAGGCTTAGTTTATTAGTATTAATGAATGGTATTTAACCACAGGAAGAAAAACACTTTATTCTCTAAGAGAAAATGCCCTTCAGTGACCCATGCTGCAAAGATCTTTAAGAACTTGAACTCAAAATCTGTAATTAAAATAATAATGATGCTTCACGGTCCAAAAACCTGAGCACTTAATTATATTTGGCTTAAGAACATTCTCCTGCTATGCTGAGAACTCACCAAGGCAAAAACCACCGGCTGCACCCACGGGACCTTGTGGAGTCACAGGCCTGCAGGGAAGCTGGGAGCCCCATCACTCGCTTCCTTGCTCAGTCATTCCCTGCCTTTGTGCCGTTGGGAGTCCCCTCTTCTTCCGCATCCTTTTTAGGGCAAATTTAGGGCTTCAGCAATGCCAACCATGTGTTCTCACCCAGACTGGACAGCTGATTGACCTGCCAGTTTAGGATGTTTACAAGTATTTGATGGATTTCTATCCTCAACTCCTCCTTTACTTGCCTGCCTTCCTTTCTGCTTCCAAATTTCGGTTTGTTTGTTTTATAACATACTCTCTTCTTTTAAAACTCTTACAATTCTTCAAAAAGTCACAATTTGATCTCTTGTCCTTCCCCCAATTTCTTCTGCATCTGTTTTCTCCTCCAAAAGATGACTCGGTTTTCAGACTCTTATTCTTGTTTTCAAGGCCTTTGCAGAAGCATGGTTTTTTGTTGTTCTTATTCAGCCCAATTTCATAAACCTCTCATCATCCCCCCTAATAGCATCCACTTACATCTTTTTCCCTGGTATTTGTCCTACTGATAACACCTCTTTGCCTCCCTCACTGTTCAACACTGGAAACAGGTTTTCCATAGGTTGGGATTGGTGGCAGGTCTTTTTGGTTTCTACTTCCACGATACCAATAAAGTATTTCATGGTGTCTTTCACTCACAGATTTTGTACTGGGACACTTAAACTCTCTTCTAGATGCCTAACAGAGCTATTCAAGGAGACATGATCTCGTCAAGCACTCATGAGACCTCCCTGAGCTGCCTCAGTTTCTGGGTGAGACATTCCAGGTGGTTCTCCAGAAACTGAGACTGGATAAGAATAAGGAAAAGGCCTCCCAATGCCTGGCTTTCCCTTTGAGGATATCCAGAAGCTTACCCAGTAAGTTCATCAACATGAATTTATATCAAAAAAGTCATACATGTCTTTATGTACTTTTACAAGTGGAAAGAACAATATAGCAGAATGAGAAGAAAAAATCTTCTACTGTCATGTTTGAAACAGCTGTTAAGATTTGGTTTGTAAAAGCTAATTTTCTAGATGGAGACATTGAGACTTTTGAAAGGACAAGAGACATCTCAGAACACTTGAACATGTTTTTGTTTTCCTCAGCTCCTTGCTCAGGACTTGCTGCTCTGTGCTGTAACTGTGTGCTCAACTTGGCAGGCCAGGAAACAAATATGTGTTAATACAAGCACACGCCATAAAGCAGCACTCGGAAGTTCTTAAAAAAATAAAAAAACACTGCCCAAAATCACTGGGCCCATTCATCCTAGACGCAGGCTCACGACAGTGATCATTAAGCTGTGACACAGAAACTCCTGGGTGCTCCAGATAATGATACATCAACTCACACAGTAGCCAAGAGCATCCTGGTGCACTGGTGCTCTTAGCCCACAGCAAGCACCAGAAAACTTCAACAAACAGGTCCTAACATCAGAGTATGTCGCGGCTGCTATTGCTGCGGGCACAGGCAGCGGCAGCCCAGAGGGACTGGGGAGCAGGAGGTTATTTGTGTGGCTGCATCGACCACCCGCAGGACAGACCACAACAGGACAGAGGGGAAGAGCTTCTCGGTCACTTGGCCTATTCTGCTTTTTAACAAGACCCTGGTTTAGAGCCTGTAAAGATGCAGAGCTTCTCAGTGCAGAAGGACGAGCTCGCTGACTTTGATGTACCAAACTAATAACACAATTAATCCTTTATAGGATCAGAAAGTCAACTCCTAATGTAGCTTTTCAATTTAAACGCTCAAGTATTCTGCAGCACAACAAAGATGTAGGGCAAAGCCAGATAGAGCAGATTAGTGTCAAACCAGAAAGCGTGGCATCCAACTTCTGCTTTTAGTTTCTCTGCTATAATCTTGTGTTTCTGCTGAGTTATATAATTGGATTTACTTAACTGAATTACTAAACTGTAAAACATGGAATTGTCTGTAGCATTTCTCAGAAAACAAATATTATAGATTAATTGGCAATAAAACATGCCCGTAGTGTAATAATTTTAAGAGAGAAATTCCAAAGCAGTAACAAAAAGAAAATCTCTTTCACCACCAGATAAGAACAACCAAGAATGACAGGGTGCCATCTGGAAGACACATTTACAGCAGTGGAGAAGCAGCGACTGAGACGGACAAAGAACACTAATCTGGATGAAAATAAAAACACCAAACCTTACATTTAACTTACATAAACTAAATTAGACATTTAATAGTATTTTCCCTTCACTCAAGTCTCCCAACACCAAGAAATGCTGTTGCTTCTCAAGCCCTTCCTTCTCAGATCTCAAATGGACACTTTATTATTCAAGGAAAAACGCAGGATGTTTTTGTCCCTCAGACAACCATGACTTTGCTAGAACAAGGAAGCACTTTGCATATCCACAACATGCATCAATAGGAGTAGGAAAAGAGGAGCAGGAGCAGATATTCTAGCTAGCCCTGCAGGTAACCTTAAAAGCAGCATCTTAGCAAATATTTGCACTTAATCCCAAGTCCATGCAATATATACAGGTCTCTCCCAGAACTAAAGACAAAAAGCAGGTTAATTCCAACAAAGGTTTTGTCCAGTGGTATTTTGGTCTGGATTAGGAGCTAGAAGTGACTAGAAAGGCACGCATGGCTCAGCCATCTCAAAGGGCACTTTCTGAAAAGCAGAGCCTATGAGAACACAAACCAGACTGTCATACGGCAGGATGGTCTCCAGGTCCCTCTAGCTACCTTAGTTCACACCTTACTCAACACTAGTTAACTCTTACTGAACACACACCACATGAGCTGGGCGGTTGTGGTTTCGGAGCAGCCTTCAAGGCTCGCAGGTCAGAAGCCACTTGGCGGGGCCTTCACTCACTGCCACCAAAGCGTGCAGCGACCCGAGAGGCGGTGGGACCCGCGGTCACGCAAATCCGCAGCCTCCCAGGCAGGCACCACTCACGACAGCTCCCTTCCCTGCTGGAATGACCTGCAGGGCCCTCCACACACACCCCGAGATGAAAGCTGGGGCAGCACCAGGCTGCTTCACTGCAGCTCTGCCTGCAATCTCAGGGAGATTAAGAGGCTGTCAAAGCTACCGTGGAGCTTTCTTCTTTGATACAGATTTTATAGTTTAAAGAAGTATGAGTCACAAAAAAGAAAGAAATTTTGTTCCATATCAGTTTAGTCTCAGTTTAGTCTCTAAGCACCAAGGTAAGCTGCTTAATCCATCTTTTTACAAGTGCCAAGCAAATATCCTTAGATAGTACACTAATCACTAAGTTTTTAGCTCTATAAAGAGCACGCCTAATAAAGATAGGCAGCTCTAAGAAATAAGCTATTTATACATTAGATAGTCACATCTTTGCTGAGTTCATCCAAAATTACCAGAATTAGATAAAAACTCAGTCTCATTTCCACAGAACAGTAGATTAACCCCCATGAATATATCCTACGTTTATCATTAGTTTTTCAACATAGACTTAGACAATCTATAAAAAATTTCTTGGCAGAAACAAGTAAGGTTCTTACAAATGACTTTTAAACCTAGATGTATCTATAAACCAAGATGCTTGCCCTTGTGAAACACATACACTGATGATCAAAACATCATGCCTTTGTTTCCGATGGAAGAAATCAATCTTAACTTGGGTATTAAATGATATTTTTCTCTCAGTAATGGTATCTTTAATACTTGGAGGAGTTTTACTCCTGGTGATTGGGTTCACTTTCTAAAGCACGTTACAGAAATACCTGGTTTTCATGGCAGAGCAAACTGGAAGACTAGAATAGACAGAGCAGAGGCAACAATCAGCCTAGAGTCACACTTGGCTCCCGAAGTCTTCCCCAAAGCACAGACCGAGTTCCCCAGACCAAGAGACAGGCCAGTCCTTAGTGACCCAGTCTGCTCTTGTTTCACTGCAGAGCAAGGAGCTTCCTCTAAAGAGCAGGATGAAGCTCAACTCTTTTGTGAACAGGCTGTCATCCGTCACGTAGACTCTTGAGGTAGATTCTCGATCCACTCAGCAGCTTCAAGAGGGTAAAAATCCTCACACTTTTCAGCCTAAAGCTGTGCTGCTGAGCACCAGCTCCGACAAGTGCTCGGGGGATCATGTCCTTCTTGCAGGAAGTATTTGAGAGCCCAGCTCCGAGGACAAGAGGATCCTTGCCAAGTATAAAACGACTACAAGAAAACAAGCAAAGACCTTAGGAACGAGGAGGGAGGCTACTTTTGCCCAAGTCATGCACTTTGTGAGATATTTCTGCCTTGGGATTCTTGACATGTCAGTTATTACTGAGCACCTATATGACCTTATGCAAGTCCTCTCAAGCAGGAATATGTTAAGTATAAAAAAAAGCAGTTGAATTTGGCACTAATTTATGACAAGACCACACCTGCAGATAATGTGTACAGTGCAAATTATGCAAAATGAAATTTGATCCAGTATACATTTCCTAGAAAGGAGAGGACCATAACCACATAGTCTGTCCACACTTAAAGCCCAGAGACTTCCTTAGACTTCCTTATCCGAACTCGAGTTGTCCTGCGCGCCTGCCGCTGAACCACCCCGCAGAACCACATCCTCCCGGGAGAGGAAAAGGAAACCAGAGAGTCTTCTCCTGGGATGGGCCCCCGTTCAGCTCAGAGCTCTCACCCCACATCGTCTCTTCCTTCACTGTACCCTGGCTACAGGGAGCAGCATTTCCCTTAGCGCTTCCTCCTCCAAACCTACTCCCTTCTTCCTCTTCATGGCCCTTCTTAACATTCACGCTCACACATATCAGCTAAGCCAAAGCTATTCTGGAAGGCGGGATGTCCTCCTGGCTGCCCTCTCTGCTGGACCCTCTCCAGCTTGACCAGCTCTGTCCTACATAGGAAGCCCACGGATTTGCAGGCTCACATCTCAAAATTACTTTCTTTTCTTAATTCCATCCCTTCACTTAAATATTGCCAACCGCTATCAGATACCTTTTTTTTTTTAAATAGTTCTGAAAAGAGACAAGAAACTTGTAAGAAAAAACTTGCCTTTTCAGCATATATTCCAAATCCGCCTTTTTTTCCTAAACAGGTGCAGTTTTGAGCACGAAACACAGCACCCTATTTGCAACTTTCACCCTACACAAAACAAGGTGTTGATTAAAACCAGTTTAGCACCTGGGAACCTGAAAAGCTGCTTGTTCCAAACCCTGTTACATAAAGGGCAGCGGGAGACAAACAGCCCTTGCAGCCCTGGCACCAACCCCTCCTGCACAAGCGCTCCCAGGTTCACGGGCTCCGCGAACCAGTAAGGAGATGGTAACAATGCAAAGTGCCTGTCAACTCTTCCCCCTCAGCCTCTGCTTTTGTTCAACCCAGTAGCGGATGCTCAAATGGAGCAAAGCGCTTTCAGAGGGAATTGGAGTGTTCTGCAACACGGAAGATGTTTTACACAATGGCTAATCATGAAACAGACAACTGAAATGTTTCGCTTGAGTATCCTACAGAGCAAGTGCCTTTATGCTAAACTATACCATATGCTAATTGCCAATCAGCAGCAGGAATTTAAAGTTTTCACATACAAACTGCTGGTTTTGTGAACTAATTTACATGATTATGTAAAGTATCATAATGTCTCAGAGGAAAAGCGTCTGGGGACAAATTCCGCATTTAGAAGTATGTTCAAATATACACAAAATGCTTTAAATTCTGCATGTACGATCCAGCCCTCGTAGGCCAGAAGTGAAGGCACTTTGTAACACAACATCTCACATCAAATACAGTACAGATCTGCTTATTAGTCAACAGCAAAATATGCTCAGAAGTGCAGCATCTCCAGAGATGCCATAGACAGCTTTATGCTAAAATGCTGTAGCACTGCCGGGCATTTAGCGCAGCGTACAGCAGGAAGAGGAGCTCTATCCGCAGCCACAGGTTTTTCAACTTTCTGTAACAGATCAGTATTCAACTGTGACCTTCTGCAACCTTTTCTTTTTAACCAGCTGCTGAATTACTATCTCCTTTTGCCCTTGGATACTTGAATATTGTTACTTACGATTTACTTTAATGATGAATGAATTGCTGCACCCCAACTTTCCTTTTGTTCCTTTCACACTGAAGAGCTTTATATGCTGTTCATCCTTCGCAAAACAAAGCACTTGACAAAAAAGTTCCATCAGAAATACTGTATTTCTGCAGATACTGTCAAATAGTTCTAAGCATTTTACATTTTTAATTTCAAAATTTAAAGTAGAAAAGAACCAAAAGTCCCAGGTTGCCCAAGTCTTGACATCCTGCTAACTGAGAAAATGAGGAAACCGTCAGGTTTCCAAAAGTTTGCTTATAATGACAAATCTACTTGTCTGTTTCTACCTTTAATTAGTATGTGCTGCAGTATCAAGAAAGGCAGGATTAGTGGCTTAGATGACATCTCACTTGAAAGCATCTTGAAGAAAACACTGTTCACATCAAAAATAAGTTTGTCTAACACCCATGATTGATACATGGGTACTTCTGAGTAAAATTCAAACATACATTAGAGTCATGTATCGCTACAAGCAATGAACATTTTCAAAGTCCTACAAAAGACGCTTTTCAACTCACAGAACCCATAAATTAGTCTATTGATGGGTTATATCAGGATTAATTCAGTCCCTTTTTCTTGCTTTTCTCCCCTGCAAAAAAAAAAATTCATATAATCAAATTGCACTTTTTGGAATAAGCTTTAACTTAATCAACTCCTGGGGCTAGCCCAGTGCACTTGCTGCTTTCAGCATGTGTGTCGTGGGCCTTACATATAGCAAGTGTAAATCTACGCAATACTGCTGAACATTGAAGTACCTATCAAACAAGCAATCAAATATATATACTATATATTGAAGTGTGCGTGTATATACACACACGCTATACTGTATATTGAAGTGTGCGTGTACACACACACACACACTTCAAAGCAAAAGTAAAAGGAAGTTGCTTTCTACATGGCTACAATTTACCATGTATTTTGGAAACAAAAGACAATAAAAGAACAAAAACAAAGCAAAACCCACCAGTCAATTCACAGAGCTGCTTCTGGCAGAACCGGGCTCCAGGTGGGGAACTGTTTATGCTTCTCTAAAGATCAGCCAGCATCACTGGGAGACATCTCTTCTTTCACAGTGTCTAGTTTATTGGCACTTTCTCTCTAGAGCAATTAAGTAAATGCTCAATTGTGTGGAAAACCTGATTTGCCAGAATAAGTATATATTTTATGAAACCTCCAATAAACTTCTCCTAATTGTAAAAGTTATTTTAGCCCTCATAAATGCTGTAAATCCCTCTTTTGGGAAAGAGCAATAGATTTTTCTGTATGCTAAATTCCATCTCTATTGAACTGATCAGCTAGCAGTGTGTCAAATTAGACTCTACCTGTCATGGTAACCTTGCAAAGGTCCTTGAGCAACCTGGTATTTAACATACATGCCAGGATAATCCATCAGGAAGGCCACAGAACTATAAACAGCCCTCAAAAGCAATAGATAAAGCAGTACTTATTAAAGGTCCTTTTTTTTTTCCCCCCCCTCTTTCCTCCCCTTCCTGTAGCCACCTCTTTATATACTAGTGAGCTTTAGCAACCTTTCTATTGAATCTTTGCTTTCCATCTAACTTTTACCGATGGAAATGCTACTTTAAATAACTTCTGAAGAAAATTTTCTCGCTATTGCTTTGCTAGTTGACATGCTCAGATTATTGAATTTTATTGCTAATTTTACACTGGACAAAAATTTTGCATTCCGATTGCTGTGCAGTAATTTGCAACTCAGACAGTAAAATTAACAGCTTAACAAAAGAAACTGCAGAACTGTTCCCAGAATGAGACCCAAGTAGGGTGAAACACTTCACATTATGGCATCCTGTATTACCAGATCTCCAAGAGAAAAATGCACCTCTCGTATCTCCAAAAATAAATGCGATACAATGCAATAAGGCACAGTAAGAGTACTAGTGACGACAAACCAAGTACTCAGAGAGAGGAAAGGAAATGTTGGAAGATTGCAGGTCTATCATCGGGAACCAGGGCAATCGATTACCAACTCGGTGATGGTGCCTGAATGGATGACTTGCCTGAGAAGCTTACAGTTAGTAACCTGGAGGACCAAAACGCCAGAAGTAAAAAATGTACCCCACTTTCTGTTTAAATGAGAAATTCATCCTATGGGAAAGAGGACTAATACTTCTATTTGCAAAAAGTAAGAAACAAGGGGCTATTATAAACCTCACTGCAAACAACAGAATATAACAGACAATTCAAGAAGTTTGAAGCTTTTCTTTTTTTATCTGGATCATAACATCTTTTGCCGGTAGATTCAAAAGGCATGAGGCAAATTGATCACAAGCTGTGTTTTGGTTACAGCTTTCTTTAGCACTGCAAGATGTTTTCTACCTTTTGCATTATTCTGCATGATCTGAGGGGAGTTTTACAAAATTACTTTCATGTATTCTAGGAGGCTATGGGTCCCTATACTTACCAAGGACTTTTAACTACCCTAGGCACAATCCAGCAGAGAAAGACCATGAATAATTTTTATCTGCTATTTATTAACCAAAAATGAAAAATGTCCATAAAAAGACAGCCATCTCACATTATGCACTTTCCATACGAAGCTTCTTGCTTAACGGACAGTCGTCCTGCCAGCCCCATGTCACTGCAACAGAGCATGAATGCTAGCGCGTGCACTGCAGCCGCTTTGCCAGGAGGAGCAATCTCAGTAGTCGTGGCTTAAGAGGCAGCTGAACTGTGTCAACTAATTCTTGCTAGGATCTTGAATTCAAGCTGGAGCTTTCCAATTTAGGAATGATAAGTAATCACCTATGTTCCTATCAACAGGATACAGAGTTCCCCTTAAATACAGGGGCATGTAAGCTATTAACTCTACTACTGCACTTGTCTTCTCAAGAGCTTCCCTTTACAAACTCGTTGTGCAACAGCAAAGTGCAACCACGACATTGCAAGTGATATTATCTCCTCCTAGGACATGCATCTGCCCATTTTAGTTAGTTTAGTTTAGTGAGTTAGCCCATTTTGGAGGTTATTATAGTTATGCCTGGGGACTAAGAGGATCAAAAAGTCAGGCCTGAAAGAAACTTCCCCTCTTGCCTATCCATTCAGATACCTCCTTCCTCCTGCAAAGAGAGCCGCTCAGCTAGAGGATGGGTGCCAGGTTGACCCCCAGCCCACACTGCAGCATCCTTCACCACAAATAACTTCCATTAACTGTAGACACCAAAATAACCATTAATGGACTCCCGTCAGATAGGGCTGCCAGGACTTCACTTCCACAGAGCACTTCCATGGTTTTATTGCCACAAATGCAGAATTTATTTCAAGAGAAAACTAAAGTGGAATGAGACTTTGAGCTGGCTGGACTTCAGTCAAGTGCAATTTTTGACATAACTGTCAGAATTCTTATTTGTGATGAAAGGGGTCTGGAAACATTGATTGACATTTTCATCCACATTTTACTTCATTCATCTATTCCAGATATGGTAAAAATATTCTGACAACTAAAGTATCAATGCTTGCAAAAAAAAATAAAGAACAAGATTTAATATCAATTTAACTAAATGATCTTACAAGCAAAAATTGCTAAAGAAATTTAAGGACACTAAAGCATAACACAATCCTGATCACTCCTATAAATTCACTTGTCCTTGTTTCATCCACTCTTGCAGCAGAATCTCCCGAGTCCCCAGAAAGGTGCATGGAAAGGTGAATTCTCTTACACCGTACAACCAGAATGGAGAATTTTCTAGTTTTACTATATTTAGCCACAGGGACTGCTAGAAAATTAAGCCAATTGACTTTTGTTCAATTCCTCCTTGCACTGAGGCAGAGTGACCCCAGAACAGCAGGCACACAGGAAGCAAGTCTACATTGCACCACATCTGGACTTGAATGTCTTCTTCACATACTACTCATATTAGAATCTGTGTGTGCCCAGAAAAGCTTAATGCTATGTCATCTCCGTTTCACAACTCATTATGATGCAATTTAGTTCTCAAAAATAATAAATTAAAAAAAAAAAAGCTTTGAGGAACAAAAGAGATAAAATCTCTCATGCCATGTTGCCTTACAAAGAATAAGTCATTATATTTCACTAATTTTGACCTTGAGACCACTGAACTAGTCATTAAATTACTAGGCTATACTTATTCCACCCATTTATGAAACTTAGGAATTGCCGAAGCACTGAAAAGCTTCCCTGCTCAAGCCTTTTTTGTATTATTAACAAATAAATGTTGGGTTAGTATTGGGAATTAAGACTGAGATTAAAACTGCAATTTTACAGGTTTCCAAATGACTTGTTAAAGAAAACTGTTTAACAGAGAACTAAGCTGACATTTGGCATGCAAAGCCTGTGGTTTGAACTAGCGAGTGCATTAATTCCACCACAAACATCCTAAGCCTACAAAGGCTTATGCTATTGTTCCCAAATTATCCAAGAGCTTTGAATTAGCACACGAGAGCCCTCCTGGGGTCACAAGCCATTGATTGTACAGGACTAGTCTGAGGCATGCTGATCAATAACCCGTATAATTGCCAGGTCTCAAATAGTTGGAGATTTCACACGAGTGCTGCAATCTCTGCCTTATGTGAGCTACAGAAGCGCAGAACATACCAGAGGAGGAGGAGAGCTTAAAACAACCCTCGAGCACTGTTTTACATACAGTATTTACACACTCTCCCCATTTATCACAGGCAGCTAGCAATTCTCTACTACCTGTAAATTGCAGAATACAGTTACCTGAAGATGTGAATACTCACAACTTCCAATTTCTGTCTGGCTCTGCTAATTGCTGGGATAGCAAAGAGAAATAGCAAGCATACTATAGGAAATTTTTGGTAGAACTGGCAAATTATAAAGTACAAATCAATCCATACAAATACGATCACAGGTTTAATACAAGGTTTAAAGTAGATTCTGGTCTGACTGAGGGATAAGAGTTGTAAGGGGAATAAAATTTGCCTGTCCCTGCGCTATCAATATTAAGAGTCTATCTAAGCCCTGAGCTTCCCTCAGATGACATATGGAATGTGCTTTTAACGTCAAAGAAGGCAGGGGAAGGCTGACAGGGAGCCAGATGCCTAGTCCCTTATCACTGTGGGCCATTAACAGAATTGCCAGCACTATAAAACCTGCATTTGGGGGACAGATGAACTGCTGATGAGGTGCTGCTGACTCTCAGGACTAAGTGCAAAGGCCCCATCAATATTGCAAGGCCGCAACATTCAGTCTTGTGCCTTTATATTGTTTTTACCAAAGGAAGGAACAAGGCAATGGGTTTGGCACTGCCTTTTCTGGCCTTAGCACTGTCCACGCTTTTGACGGGATTAATATCTCCTGACAGCACCACTTTTAGCAGGCTGCTACTCAGCATGTTTCTGTTGTTGTTAAAGCCCCTATTCTTCCCTGAGAAGATCAGACTACCATGTGTGTCATCCACTTAAATATAGATCTTGGTTTGAAGCAGGGATTAATGGCCAGTGAAAGGAGCACACTTGAAGCGGGCTCGTTTCACACTGGAGTGGTCTGACAGGTGAAAAGTCCCTTCAAGGGCACACTAAGCAGCCGCCTGACAAGGAGCCCCGCTGCCTCGCTCAGCACTCGCCCTGCTGAGCAGTGTTTGATCCTGCCCCGAGCGCCAGGCAGAGCCAGAGCACTGAAAGCACTGAAAACTCTGAGTGGCAAGGGGATCGCCAGCCAAGGCAATGCTCTCCTGCTCTCCTCGCTGTGAAAGCCTGGCTCACAGGGGAGGAGGGCGGCTACACACCCAGGACAGGCAAGGGCAGAGCCATCCAGACCTCCTCACCCAGGCTGAGCTTATAAATGCGTGCCTGGAGGGCGACAGGTTGGAAGATGTGCACGACCCACACTGGAAGGCTGCCGAGGAAGGGCAAGGAGGAAGGCTGCATTGTTCATCCTCTGTAAGTGCCACCTCCGCAAGCAACGGGGTTGCAACCACCTCCTAGTGCACCTAAACAGCATGAGAGCTCCCTCCTGGCCCCAAAGTTCCAGCATGTGCCTGGAAACAAGAAGGTTTTGACATGAGGAGGAATAAAAGGGTATTTGCCTCTACATACAAGTAAAAGCACAAGACTGAAATGCTGCACATACAGAAGAGTGCCCAGGAGCCCTTGCTAGACAAAGCTTCCCAGAGAAGGCATCGCAGATGGCAAAGGATGCCCCAAGCTGCGTGCGCAGACAAAAGCTGCAAAGGAAAGGAAAAACAAACAAAAACTCCATGCAAAAATATGGTATTGATATGGTGTATCAAAATATCTTTGATGCCTTCCTTCACAACCCTCGTGCACCTCCCAAACTGTCCTACAATCCTCCTAACCTCCTTTCTAACAGTTTGCCAAACTAGCAATAAGCTCTGTCGCTTTCCAGTAATAAGACCCCAAAGTAAACAGGCAGGCATTTAAGGACTCCTAGAAAGAGGGAAAACAATTTGTCATCTTGAAACTTGTTAAATATTGTTCTACTTTTACACTTTTTTTTTTTTAAACACTTCAGCTTTTTTTTTTTTATAGGAGTATCTTTTAAAGAACAGAGTATAGCTAAAACAAACAACAAAAATATAAATCTTGAAACTCAGCAGTTCCTAATGTCTAATTGTCCTAAAATATGAGGGTCAATACTGCCAAGCAAGTAAGAGTCTTGCTAGAAAAGGGGGAAGAGAATGGAGAACCAGAACTAAAAATGTCAGAAGAAAACACCTTTTCAAATGACTGTCACATACTTTAAATAAAGGGAAAAAAATAGAGAGTCCAGCTATAGTTTACTGTCTTTGAAACTGTAAACATGGAATATCTATATATATTTTCTAACAAACATTTTATATAGCCATTAATGTCTTTTACTATGTCTCTCTCTCTCTCTCTCTCTCTCTCTCTTTCTGATAGCTTTTAATGTCAAGCTATTTAACTGTGACAGCTGGCAAGAAATCAGCTCTGAGTTTTCTCATTAAAAGTAATGCTGTGTTAGTAGCCAAATACTTGAAAATGTGAAATGTTAAAATTTAATGATGTGGAAAAGAGTAGTTCTATCTTTAACAAAAAAAAATCTAAAGTTTGCAAAGTATGGTTTGTTAGAAACAGCAGTTGGTTGCTATTTTAAAGGTAAAAGTCGCGGGTATTAGAAGCATCACTGAGAGTTTAAGAAATTGTCAAGACAGCTGCGTGTAGGAAGTCAGCAAGGACACAGAAACCGACACAGAGCACCCACTGGCTCCTGGGGAGCCCTCTCCTCACTGCAGGGATGCAGAGCCACCACTTCCCATCCAGCCTTGATTTCACCACAGCAGGGAGACCCATTTGGCCACAGCTGTACAAGGAGGTAGATGGGGTCCCCCACAGTGTCAGGCATTAGCTTCAAATGAACCCAAAACCAAACAGGCTCCTAAAGACTTATTTCGCTGTGTCTCAGTTCCACATCAAAGTTCACAAACATCGACCACTGTTTCTCCCTACATACACTGAATGTGTATAAACAGTGTTTATAAGGGCTGGCCAATTGATACACAATTCTGCAGGTGGGCACAAAGTAGATGCACAAGCATCTGCATCTCACATGGGTATGCACAATGCTCAACTAAATACCCTTTTTCCCTCCTGATTTTGCTTTAATTGACTTTCTACTGCTTGCTTACTATAAATAGCATGAATATACTCTAAAAATAAAGAAATAAATTCCATCAATCACTATAGGCCAAATATCCTACCTGAAGTCAACAGTGGCACAAAGCACAGAGAAGAGCCCAGGGCACAAGGAGCACATCACTATATTGGGCACCAAGCTCACCAAGTTACACATTTACGAAGAGAACAATCCTGTACTTGGCAAGAGAAACCCGCACCGAGGGCGACATGTGTCTGGGGTCAGCTCCAAATTCCTGAAACAGATCTGATGATTCCTCATCCTTGCAACAGATGGAGTTCATACCTTGATTTTTCCTAGGTTTTTCCTTCCTTATATACCAACTGTACCTGTCAAATTCTTTATCAGAAAGATAGAAAAGAGCTACAAAAGAGGGCAGTCTGGAGGAAGTTAGAGTACGAATAATTTTTTATGCATTTACTGCAAAAGTATTCCAAGCACTGAGATTGAGAAGCCTAAATTAAGGCCAGCTTCTCTACTTTATTCACCTCACCTCTGAGGCAGTACATCCAATTCCAAGAAATCAATGAATTCTCTGTTCTATCAGCTCCAAAGAATTATTTAAAAAGGAGGCAAATTTCTTTTAGCATTTTCATTTTATTCCAATAACATATTCAGTTCCTTCCATCAACTAAGTAAGCTCCAAATTAATATTCTTGAGAAGCCATTAAGCTAATGAAAACACACAAAAAATATTTTCTTTCATATTTTATGTGAAATATTTTGCCTACTGGAAACACTCCAGAATTAAACTTAGTTACATAAATAAAACATTTTTCCCCCTGAATCATGAGATTTAGTTTACTCCTTTTTTATTTATATTCCGAAGAGTACATTTAAAAGAATTATCCATATTCAAGACACAGAAGAGCACCAGGGGAAACTAATCAGTATATATTAAGGGGCATTGGCTTACAAAGCTGGTGGGTAGAGACTGAATGAGAGACTGAGGAGAAGAACGGCTGACCTCAGAACAGCAGATTAATGTCATTCTGCTCCGTTCTATTTCTGTTTCTGTCATAAAAAATACCATGGGATACAGAAACACATTCCCAAGCTCTATTTTCACAGGTACTTGCTTGTTTGCTGGGCACATATTTTACAAGCACTAGGTATACGCAGGCGCGTGTGTCAGACCCTAGCACCCAGCTGCCCCATGGATGCTCAACGAGCATCAACTCAGAGGAACTTGTTTTTTTTCTATGACTCAGTGTTTATAATGAGAACTACTGTCTCCTTCCCAGAACTTTTATCAAGAACCCAGAAACCACAGCGACGAGTCCATAAGAAATTTAAGTGACACAATGCAAGTTTGAAAGCATGGCATAGTCCATGCATGCGGCTAAATTCAACTATGAGTCTAGAGCAGGATCCATGCAAAAGCAAGCCTTGGTTGGCCACAAAATCTTACTCTTCTAACTGCTTTGAACTTAGTCCATTTTAATCTGTCAAGGTGGCAAGTAGGAGATCTGCATAAGGGGCCATAACCTAAAATATTGTTAGACACACATTAAAATCAATAAATGCCCGAACTTTCTAAGCAAAAGCCACAAGAATTTAGAGCGGCCAAAATCTATTTTCTCCCAGTATCATGCTCTTGGATATCTTTCCCACGGATAGATTTGTGTGCTTTGGTTTGTAAGAAAACCAACAGCATACAGAAAGGAAAATATTGTGACAAAGGGCTGACAGAGTCAAGCGACTGAATATTCACTCTTACTACAGAAAACAAGCAATCTTCATTTCAGGCAACATTACCTACGGTGAAGACTACAGCCTTCACTACAAGAACAGTGCTCTATGCAAGCAACTACCAAGACCACTATCCTCTCAGACAGCTCTCACAGCCCTTGCCATGGGACATGATCTCACACACATGTAGTTTAAATCCACGCTAAGTCTTAGCTAGAGCTAGCAATCACGCTCTACACTTCTTAATAATTGAAATTATATAAAAATATGAAGTGCTCTCTCTCCCCCAAGGTTGCTGGGACCATAACACAGGCACATCCAAGGTAACAAGGATCAAGAGGGATCCACCTGCTCTGCAACAGGCATTAATTTTGTTAGCACAATCAAGTCCCTTACAGGGCAAAGGGGACAAAAAAAGAAGTGGAATATAACTACTAGTTGCGCATGAAGTTACAATTCTAAAAATATTCAAATGAAACTGGCGGTATAAAAAAGTGAAGCTGGTATTTTCACCAAACCACAGTATCCTTGTTAGCCAACATCTCGCTCTGCATTTCTCTATACCTCTGATAAACGACACAAACGAAGAGAGGAGGAAATGGCATTCTGCACTTTGCTATTTATTTTTGAGAATAAGCTGTGTTTTAGAAAGTTTTGCAGCCTGATCAAAGAGCCCCCCTTACACTGGAGGCAGAGGGGTGACCACAAGAGCAAAGATCAAAAAAGCAAGATGCTTAGAGAAAGGCCATTAAAGATAAAGCACAGTTTATACAGGTAGTACATTTGAAAAAAATAAAGGCACCTTCATGTATTTGTTCTGCAAAAAAATTTGGAAATAGAAGTGTGCCTGGAACTCACTGTCTATCTATTATCAGAAGAAATCCCTTTCTTTGGTAATGGACATTCATTAAATCTTTCACTCTTAATGGGAAATGTTGCCTGTGGGGGAAACAGTTTTATGATAACACCATTTCTTTGGAGATAAAACTCATCTCATTTTTACCTTAACAAAACAATTCTACTTGTGTCTGGTTCTCTTCAGGGAAGAGAACTAACAGGCTACTAAAACATCCAAATCAGTAGGAACAACACTGTGTAATAAGTGCTAATTAGATGTACACCAAGCCACACAACATTCGTCATCCACCTAACAAATGACATCACCCTGTACTAACCACCACCACTGGCCCAGGTTATGCAGTTTATGCAACAACAGCTCAGATTTTAAGAGGTTAACTGCTAGTTAAAAGACCTTTCCCCTTCCTCCATCCAATATTGAGCAAGAATCATGGGGAAATGAGACAGCCCAGGTGACATTTCTCAGAAATGAAAGACAATATTTACGGGCCAGCACAATACCAGCCTGAGTTTTAGGACCAAAGCCAAAGCTCTTGGCAACTGCAGTTCCTGTAACTTTGTCTCTCCTAAGAGGTACAGGAGCTTTCTCTCCATTTAAACTCATTTCTTTAATGGGGGCTTTGGGAGTTCTGAAACTACACACAAGCAGCATACTTAGGTATTTAATTTAGGCACTTAAAATTGCTGTGATAGCTGTTTTAGAAGGGAGATGCAGACTGGCTCCTTCCCGGCACACTGAGCCTCCTCATGGCAGCGAGCTGAGCACTTTCCGTCAAGTATTCATGGGGCCAGGCTCCCTGCAGGCTGCATTAACTCGGCTTGGGGAAGCTAAAGTCACGTATGCAAAAATGTATTTTGTTTAGAAAAATAACTGACAGACGCACTATATTAAATAATCATCTAAAAAGAAATCTGTATCCCTTTTGTTTGGAGGAAAACAAAGTTCTCTAGAGAAATATCTCCTGAAAAGCCCAAGGTTTATTCCACAGTTGCAGTTCCCTGGGGAGGTTGCATTACACTAGCCTGTGTGGTGTCTTTCCATGGAGAAACACACACAATAAGATCTGCAATATATGCCTCTAGGAAACGTACTCTGCAGTGTTTTTTTTAAAAAAAAAACAACAACAATGGAAAACAATGCATTTTAATCTGGAACAGCTCTTTCATATGTGAAACATTTTATAACCATGGAGCAAAGTCCACCACCACATGCAGTCTGGCTCTCCCAGTCTCTTCCCAATAAGATGACTTAAACCACAGAACAATAAAATGCCTCCCACGAAGACATCATCTCTAATGTTGCAGACACAACTTGGAAGGAACGTAACTAACGGCTCAAATTTAGTTGTCAAGGTTTGACAGACATGCTGCTTTGCCCACATTTGGCATTAACTCAGTTGTTTCTCCTGAAATACACACGTGAAATCCTGATTTTGTTTTTACTAGGTGGACTTGCTGGCTTTCCCCAGTGCTCAAAATAAGTTTCCCTCACCCCCCTCTTCTTTCAAACACATTCAGGCGCCCATGTCCTTCTGACCAAACGTCTGACCGTCACTTAGTAATAAGTTTACACACACACACACACACACACACACACACACAGACAGACAGAGCTACCCAACCACATTTACTCTTTCCAGTTATTTCTTTTTCATCTTTTTAGGATTTTTTTTCCTACTTCAAGTCAGAAGTGAATTCTAATAAATAAGCTCCAGCTTATTATTACTACTATCCCCACTAGAATACTACTTAGTAATAAAAATATGCCCATATTTTACTAGGTTCATCATTATCTGTCTTCAAATGTTCACAATACACAAAACATCCCAGAGAAAAATACAGACGATAAATAGTAAATTATTTAATATTCAAGTTAATGGCATCACTTTAAAGGAGAGGAAGTTTGGGGAGGAAAATCAGGCCCTTTAGGCTATAAGGGAATATTCCATTTTACGTGCAGCAGAGACACGCTGGTGGTTCTGTACTTAAGCACCTTCCTCCACGGATAGATGGATGGATGGATGTTAAAATTAAACTCATTAAACACCAAGCACCACTGGAGCATTTTCCACTCCTCTATACACAGAGTTCCTTCCGCACTGTACCAAAGAAAGCCCCAGGGAAGGAAGCAGGGTACTCCATGCACCCCACCGAGCTTTGCCAGCCTCCTCACCATGCAAACCATCAGGGACCCTCTCAAAGCCCTACCAGCAACAACTGTTGGTTGATGCTCAAGTTGTGGACCGTAGTGCATTTTGTTGATGCTGCTGCTGAAGAAAACTAAGCTGCCAAATGCAGCTGACAAAGCTGTAAGATGAAACACGACTCACGAAGTCCCCTTCATTCTGACCACCTGCTTCCAATGCAAATGAAACTTCTTCAGGCAGCAACCCCAAAGCCTACAGAGACCCCTCACTTGCCTGTATAGACAGCAGTACAGCTGTCTCTGATCACTTAAAAACCATGAAGAGCAAAGCAAAGAGGAGGAACAAATGTGTACAACACCTGACTGAGGGTGAAACTCCCTGCCTGGATGGGATGCGCAGCCTCCCCTCCAAACCTCTCATCTGCTTGGTGCTTCACAGCATCGTTGGGGCCAACAGAGTGAAGAAAGGGTAAAAAGCGATTAAAGTTGCTCCTCCAATTAGGAGCTACGGCTCCCAAACCCGGTCCTGTCATTTAAATTAAGTGCTCATCATACAAATGCAAAGAGGACATCTACAATTTAGAAAGAGTGACTCTAAGGAGCAGAAGTGCAAGTCCAAACATTTCTGTGACCAGCTCATCCTCATCAAGCTGGCAGCAGATGCTGCAGATGCTCTGCAAGCCTGGGAAAGGGCCCGCACCTTGGGGAAGGCAGCACATTCCCTGGGGGAAGTGGCACAACTGACAATTCCAATCTGAAGTTTTAAACATGAGGAAAACACTTAGTTCTCTGTACACAGGCCCACAGCTGCTGCTATTCCCAATCATGCCCTGCAAGCATTTTCATACTGCTATATTAAGAGCGCTCGTGGCTGTCTGAACATGTACATGACCCCGCAGGTCACATAGCAGCCCCGCCGGGCCCGCAGGCCGAGACGGGCACCCAGTAGGTTTGGGTGCAACTGCTCTGCTCGCAAATGCTTCACCACAGTGCAGTGCTGCAATTACAGGGTGCTCATTAGCAGCTCCTTCACACTAGCTCCACAGTTATGGAAATTTCATCCATTTTCATTTATTCTGCGAGGAAAATCATATGATCCACTCCCCTTGTCACTTACGAATCAAACCAATCTTTTACTCCTGACTTTCACCAAAAGAATCTCCAGGTGAGATTTAAAGATTTGGCAGCCTGCACATGATGTTTTTTCCACCTTCCCATTTTTTAAGTTGATTTTCTCAGAAAGTTAAGAGAAAAAGCAAGACAATCTAACTCACTTGAATATACTTTCAAATGGATTTCTACTAAGCATCCATAAGCATCATGCAGCTTTTAACATGTGGCGAGGCACTATTATTTTTGTTATAAAACTGCATGAAAGATATGATGGCAAAATAAAAATACAACTAGCAGGACTGAATTTGTGGGATACAGAGTCATAGCACAATTTAGGGAGGGAAGAGCTGCTCAGAGAAGTCCCTGGCTCAGAGGCTGATCTGGCCAAGCTTTGAACACCTCCAAGGACAGGGATTGTTCAAATTTCTTCTCCCCCTCCCATCGCTCACACATTATATCACATCCTTTGCCCTTTACTTTCATAATTTATACTCAATTTAAGACAGCAAGATATGCCAAATTGACTTTTAAGCACTTATTTAGCCTAGGACTGCATGTCAAAACCCATGAAATCCATGAAACCACCTACTCACCGGTACTGGGTTGGTTCCCTTTCACCCGAATGCTCTTTCAATGCTCTTTTACTTTTAAGCTTTACTTGCTTTGTTAAGCCTCCAGGCTAAGAAAAATGTTACTACAGACAAAGCAGAATACAGATAACCATACGGTAGTAAGAAAGACACATGCATTGGCAATAGTACATTCTGCAAAGCTTTTACATTCTGAAAATATACTTAATTTTTACAAGGAAGTAGTTTATTCATTTGTACAATCTCTCAGTGTTTCCTACACAGACTGGAACAGATTTAAGAATGATTTTCCCCAAACTTAACTATTCATGGTTTTCCTGTTCCTGCAGCATCCTGAACCTTTATCCTTTGGCATCTGCTAATCCAGTTACATTAAAATAATGCAAAACACAAAACAAAACCACACAAGTTGCGCAAACCATTTACTTGCAGGTGACGTGACAGTTTGGAAGCCTGACATGGTAACTCTCTGAAGACCCTGGAGTCAAAAAACTCCAGGCAAAAAACAGATTTACATTATAACTCTTACCCAGTCTCTCCTCTTCCCAAATGCTTTCACCAGATCTCTGAGGAAACTTCCTTTGTAATCTCTGCCCCTTTACAAACCCTCATATCCTGGAGGGAGAGCTTTATGGAAAGATTCCAAGCAACCATCTTGCTGTATCAGCTCCCTTAAAATGAGCTTATCCAAAAGTCTTAAATTTCTTTCTTTTACCAACTCCTCTTGTATCCATATGATGCCACCAAACCCAAAGTATCCGGAGGAGCTAAATTTATACTATCTCACATTTTCTATTTTCACTTCTGCTCAGCTAAAGTGCCCCTTTCCTTACTCCAAGAACGAGTTGGAAACTGGGTCACTTGTTGGACTAAGAATCCATCTTTATTTTATTCAAAAGACAGACATAAAAAGCATTTTCTTACATGTCTGCTAGTATGACAACAAAGTCCAAAATGTAATGCCAGTCTTTATGCATGCTTTTATAGCACACATGGCATATCATCCCGAATATTTGAGATTCAGGTCTGAGCTGAATATAGCCCTTTTTAACTTCTCAAATTAATCTTCAAGCCAGATCAGTTTTTATACCACTTGAACAATATATAGACTGCTTTACTGTATGGATCCAGGACAGGTGGAGCTTGAGTTTCAAGCCCAAAAACACACAAGCCTTTTTTGCTCCTCCCCACACGTAAAACTCCGGAACCTGCAACAATTCTGGGGCTATGGAATGACCGCTAACTACTCCTTACACCAAAGCAAGGTAAGTTTCATAAATCTTTGTCAGTAAAGCACCAACAGCAAATGTCACCTAAAATTAATGTATAAAACGATCATTCCATTCAAATGTATGAAACAATTACCTGAACTCCTCACGTGCACTGTATACTGAGAAGACTAGTTTAAAACAAGGGTACCTTAAAACATAAGTGCATCACCTTCATGACGCTGCTGTACTAGGGTTTTATACATTTGGAACTCAATTATTACAAAGAATGAGGTTCTTGAAAAGCGGTCTTCCATGGGTGATTACCTTATGTACTTACTCGTGTCAGGAACAACCATCTATGCCATATTTGTCTGAATTATTTGGAGTTATTATGAGAAAAGTTCCTGATACACCTGCTCAGTAACACTTTTCCAGGCCATATGCTCTCAAAATGGCCTCTTTTGTGTCAAGAAAAGTGTGGCATAATGACTCAGTAGGAAGATAAATTAAAGTCATCTTGAAATTTGTTGTGCAGTTGTCCTCAAACCATCAGCATCTCTTTGTACTTAGACAAATTCACCTAGGTAGCTTTTTCAGCCTAGAGGACAGTGGCCATTATAAGATGCCTGTTTGACCCAAGTTTCAAAGGACTTGGAAAAAAAGTTTAAGAGAAATTTAAGAAAATATTTCAGTTTCTTCACAGAAATCTGACTCACAAGACGTACAAAGCATTCCTATTTGTATGGCTGACTCTCTGCTAATGACCCCAAGTCTTTCTTAAGGCCTTGTTTCTCAAATTGCAGAGACTACCAGCGCTTCAGCTACGAAAAAATCACCTATAGCAATTGATTCAAACTTTCAGTTTAGGCAGCACATGAGAAAGAAGGCAAAGAGATAATCTAGGAAAAAACTTTCATATAATTGCTCATTGTCAAAGCACATTATAACAAAAATTCCTCCAACTTTGAACAATGCCATTAAAAAAAAAAAAAAAGAGACAAAGTAGCCACAGCGCTTCAAGAACAGAAGTGCAATGGTTTCTTTGGTGTAAATATACCCTGGAATCACACAGGGAAAGAACCAGACACTTGACATAGTTCCATTTCAAACTTACCAACTGCACAATTCAGATGACAGTCTCTTTACTGGATTATCTTTTTCAAAGTTTCCTTCATCATTATAACAGCCTTATTTACTTGGTGAAAGCCAATTTTGAGGATAACACTCACATTCATGTCAGCTGTCAAGTGCTTCTAATCATTGTGTAGGATTAAAATCTAAAAATAATTAAAAATTACCTAGCTTCCCTCGTAAAGATACTAGCTGATCATCTCCAACTCTCAGAAGCCTAAAACCTCCTCAAAACATCAACTGATGTTTTCCAACCCATTTATGTACTTCTATCTAGTCGCCACCTACTTTTTCAGAGTGCTAGAAGATGGTCCCAGTTCTGAAGAGCTTTGTGTGTATTCGACAGCCCTGTGAATAATGCAGCTGCAGTCCTGAGGCACAATACAAGCATAAAAGAGAGATCTTGCTTTTCTTCACTTAGAGCAGAAAAACAAAGTTTTCTTTCTCCAAAAGAATGAGTTACTTAAAATCACATTCTGTGTAGATCAGAGCAGGACAACTTGTAAAAATCCCATTCTGTACAGATCAGCGCAGGACACCTTGGAAACTCAGCCCAACAACAGAAATAGCTACTTAAAGTCTTTCGAACTGGAAATAATTCAAGGATAGATTTTTTAAAAAGGATAACCTCACAGAACTCCTCCACAGAGAGGCCCAAGTGTCTTTTCCAATTAGAGCTCAGTTATTGACGCTAGCTATCCAGTACTATTAAATTTCTAGGAAAAACAACTGAGTAAAAGCTCTACTGCGGTGCAACTAGCTCTAGAGAATATTCACAGACAGAGATCTCTGCCTGGCACGTGACAAACCTGCCCAACGAGACCGGTCACCGGGCTCCCATTAGGACATGCTTTTTGCACCTGATCACACCCTTAGGTCAACAGCCGTGGAGGAAGCTGAACAGAGCTACACAAGAAAGGCTGCTGCTGGCTTCTTAGGAAAGACAGAGCCCGAGAGGAGCAGTTTCTGTGCTGTCACACAGTGGCTGCCTATTAAAGCAAGATGTTGCAGTTACCAGAGCAATGGTACTGGGCATGAAAGGCCAGTCAGCAGTTTGGACTCTTTCAAGGCAAAGCTCAGCACAAGCAGCCTCATCCTCCAGAAAGATTAAAAAAAAAAAAAAAAAGTCTCAGAAGGAAGGTCACCAATTCTTCTGCAACCCAGGACTTTCTTCTCAAAGACAGGAGCAAGAAGAAAGGTTTTCCCCCAGTTCCCACAGCTTTATCACGTGAGTTTTTTTCCTCCTTTCCCCTGATGAGAGTGAAATCCTTATTGCCAGTTGTCTTGGGCAAAGAGGGGAAGTAACTTCACTCATCTGAACTGACCACATTACCACTTCCAAACACTGAACAAATCAGTAATTCACTCTTCTTGTAGATACTGTTTTCTTTCTTAACAAATCCAAGACCAAGCGTTCTTAAAGCAAACAAACTGCTTCCAGAGTAAAAACACTAGAAATGATTTCAGCTTTACACAGTTTTTAACGTCAAGTCATTATACCACTAGACTGTCATGAACACTGGGCAGACGACACCGCTGGAGGACAAGCTCTCCCATCGCTGACTTTATGCATTATATTCTTTCTATAATAAAACACTTAATTTGAATTCATGAGAGTAAATTTGCATTTACAGTTGAGAAACCCTCTTCATCTCGATACACATTCTCTTTCTCATATTGAATTTTCTATGAATATGCATGATTGAAGGCATTTCTATTCACGAATTTCAAAAGACGAAGCAGAGACTATAATAATTAGTTATTTTATAAAAAAATTTTTGGACTTGAGTACATTCTTAGGCGTAGAACTTTATCTCAAAACGGGCAGAGATAAAACCCCTACTGAAAAGAAAATCATTATAAGTAACAGGAAAAGTTAAAGATTTCATATACATTAAACATGTAAATCTTATTAAATATGTACTTTCAACACCACTATACTTCAGATATTTTTCTTAGCATTGAGGGTTTCATAGTCCATTTTCATAATTCCCCATCTTAAAGAAATAATGAAAGAGGTTTTTTATCAAGTGTGATGTGGCAAGGCATAATTCAAAGTCACTAACTTGGTCTCTGTAGCAGTTCTCCAGTGTTCAGTACCAATTTGTTGCTTTTTGTCCACCTAGTATGAGTGATTACAAATTGCAAAACAGAAGCCTCTAAAACTCAAGTTTTCTGTACATACATAGATATACAGACACACATACACACATATAAAGAAGAAGAAAACCAAAATGATCTGTAAACTGTCCTAAGCTGATCTTTCCACATTTCTTCCTCCAATCTGCATTGCCAAATCTGCATATACATATGTATGTGTGTGTATATATATGTATATGTGTATATGTATATATATGTGTGTATATATATATATGTATATACACACACACACACACACACACACGTAGACCTTGGCTGAAAACGTTTCAAGGCAAGCAGAAGCAAAAGCTAATAACTACCTTGAACCACCATCACCACACACCAGCTACTGCTGGCTATGCACCTAATTATTACACTCTAAATACATTATTTCAATGAAAAGGCTGTGTTTCTCAGTGTTTCCAAATAGGGAAAGCTTTAGAAGAATGCTCATGAAGACATGCACAAAATAAAAGGTTTTTTTTTCAGGTTACTTTAATATTTATGGACAATTCCTCGCAGGGGATTCCCAATGTATACTATCATCAAAACAACAACAAAACCCCAAAACAACACACTGCTGTTTAGTGCTGAAAGAGAGGCTACTTTTAGATGACACTCCAGTTTAAACGAGATTAATGATTTTAAAATACAGTTTGATCCCAGTAATTATACATGAGTTATATTTTGTATTTAATAATTAGTTTGTAACTGCAGTGATAATTAGGCACTTCATTATGCCAGAACAGCATATTTTTTGGAAAGAAGAGCATTTCCAGCCTGCTATGATCAAGATGCCTCTTGCTAATAGGTTGCTGAAAGTGAAAACTGTAACACCAGAGAAACACCAAATAAATTCTCCTTCTCCAAAAAGCCAATTAAAAGAGAAATGTAAACATGATGAATATGATCATTAACATTTGTGAAAATATTATGCAGAAAATACATTACTGAAATGTGGAATGGTAACACAGGGCTCTTTACACTGTCCGCATGGTATGTAAAAGGCAGCACATCATTTACTTAATCTTTTCAACCTAAACAAAAAGCACAAGCCTCTCTCCAGTAAGCAAAAGCCTTCATCTCACTGTCATCTGCCTTTTTCTCCATGACCTCTGAGCATATATCCATTTATCCTCGAACAGAAAATTCACATTACTTTGTTAGTGCTTTTTTTTTTTTTTTTTTACTGGGTTTTTTGTGTTGTTTTACATACAGAGCAAAACACTTAAAATAAGCACCATAGGGCAGACGGCTGCCTAGCAGTTGCAGTGAGCACTGTGCAGACCAGCAGCTTACCTGCAAGTGTCACTACTTCTTAAACTAATTTATTAAGGAAAAAAAACCCAGAGCTACTTTCCTAGACCTTTTCTTTCTTGGTCTGCGGTGCTGGTTTTCTCCAGGTGTCCTTACTTTTTCTGTTAAATTACTTTTCAAGTTAACTTTTCAATTAAAACTAAATCTCAATTTTAAGAAGTAAATTCAGTAATACTGAGCAAGTAGCCTGAAAGCAAGGGTGACAAAAGCCAAATCTCTACACACATGAAACCACAGGGAAGGTGCCGTAGGCAGCACGGGCGGCCCCTCACAGCCACCCTAGTCCCTCAGCCTCTGCCCTATCAGGTCCCTATGCAAGTGCCAAGGGGTTTCTGTGGAAAAAAAACTCGCCAAGGCACAGAACTGATTTGTCTGCAACAAGCTCCTACCCAGCAGGTTGTTGTCTTGAACTAAGGGAAGCAAAATGCCCCCCAACTGTAAATAAAACAGCCTTTTCAGGCAGCTCCCCAGGCTGGCTGCCTGCGCGCCTCAGGTGCTCCCCAGGAGGCAGCAATGGCCAAAACGGAGCAGCAGCTTTGCAGAAAGGCTGGGTTTGCTTTCAAAGCAGCCCTGGTGCGCTGGTTTTTAAGGCAGGCACACAGTTAGGGACGGACATTTTGCGGGAGCCGCTCAGCGCGCGGGCAGGTGCGGTGCTGGGGCAGTGCCCACACAGGGCGCGCGGGCCCAGCCCTCGAGAGGCGCCGCGCGAGGCCTCACCTCGGCCGCTGCCCTTCAGCAGCAAAGGCTTAGAAATCTCATGTGCAAGCTCTGAAAGTTTGGTCAAAACTAATGAAAAATGACAAAAGTTACAAAATATCCAAACGTGAGACTTACAGAGCACATCTTTAAATCCCATCAAGAGGCAACTCGCTGAATCCATCAGAGGTGTCTCCTCACCCACACAGAGTAGCAGAGCTGTGGGCCCCACGCCAGCAGGACGTGCACAGCACACAGGAGCTCTGCACCCACAGCACCTCCCTGCTCCTCCTTACGCTGCGAAACGAGGGCAGGCTCATTACGGAGGGCAGCCCACCTGGCCCAGGCCCTTGCAGCTGAATTCAATGCAGGCACACATGGAACCAATACTTCTATCATCTTAAACACTTTAGGTCTTTTCTCATGGTGGGAGGAGGAAAGAGAGATGGACACAAATCAAAATAACACTAAAATGTGGAGTTGTAGGAAGTTTGATCAAGAGTGGGGCATTTTGCTATCTTTTGAGAGAGACTACAGGTAATAAAACCAAGCAAATCTTTCCCCATTTGATATTTTCACTATCAGTATCTATTTATTTATTTGAAAATGTATTTATATATTTCCTATTAAGCATATATAGTACTCAAATATTTTATTTCACTATGAGTAACTGCACAATGCTTGCATTTAGTGCAACTAATAGGATTTGAATAGGGAGGTGCTGCCTTCCAAATGCCATTTGTATCAGAGTAGAGGCGAAGGAGGTAACGCTAACTGTCTGCAGGATCTGCTGGAGGAGAGGGACTGGTCTGCTCCGAAATCCTTCTCCTGAGACCCAGCTCAGAGGGACTAACAACACAGCAGGCATTTGAAGGAGGATCCACAAATGGATCCTTCGGCAAGCCCCTTATCTAGAGGATGAGCGAAAGCGCAGGCTCATTAGCAGCAGGGGTTCCTATTTACTTCAGTGGATTATGGATCAAATCCTATCAGTCTTCCAAGACTGACCGACCTTCTCTGAAGGACTAGTTCAACAAGAAATTATTTCTAATAGTTTAATCACAGCTTCACAAATACAGAAATGCTATGCATTATGATAATGTATAAGATGACTTCTAACTACTAAAGAGGAAAAAGAAAATAAAAATAACAACTCACAAATACTCAACATTAATTTCCAGCACCAACAAGACCATGGGGAGGCACATAAGGATTTCAGTTATTTTGCCTGGAAGACTTGATTTTTCAAAACCGTAATTCATCTCAACTGATTCTGCAAATGCAGAAATACTCCCCTCACCCTAAATTTTCCTGAGCTCACTTATTATGCAATGTCTGCATGCACTTTCTAGTGTAATAAACTCAATAAATTATATTTAAAATAAACTCAAAGAATTATATTTAAAAGGTCTTTTTTAGACAGTATTTCTCTTCACCTTGCAGAGCTGCACAGCAAGATTTCTTAATTTCCCAATTTATGCCTAAAATAATAAGTATTCTCTACATTTACTAGAGTGCTCACAAAATTCAAATACAGACATCAAGCAAAAATGCAAAGAAACAATTTTGATACCGATCCCCTGACACCTGAAGTGATGTAATTTTTTGAAATGCAGATTTCAGTTGCAAGAGCACCTTTGATTCGTTATATTTCTATCATTCAAGCACTTTTTAATATTTTACTGGGTTTTTTTTGACATTAAATATCAGAAATATTTATATGCTTAATTCTAACAAGCGCTATGTTCATCTAGTCCTGAGTGGTTTAAAAACTTAGATACAGTCAAAAAGTCCTATTTAAGCCTTTTTTTTTTTTTTAACATTCCTGTTCCACAGTTTTTCTGCCTTCTTTCCAAATCAGCACAATACCCATCACGTTATCAGTTCTTAGCTCCAACAGAAATACCAGATGAAAATACAAAACTGTCATTACTTCTGAGTGATTAAAAAAATAGGAACAGTAGTAACAATATAAAAATAGTTTATAGCAGTGTGAAAGATTTAGTGGTTACAGTTTTAAACTATGCATTTACATTACAACATTCCACTGGTATCGCTAAGCTTGATTCACTCCCAGCAGCCTATTTAAAGCAGTCTTTTACTGGAAACACTCATCCTCATGAAATTTAGCTGTTTGGCAGCTGCCAGCAGAGCATTGCTGATGCTCCCTTTGCATTATAGTGCAGAGAATGTCCTTTACACACCAGCCATGCCAACCAGTATAAGATTTCAAGGACAGCAGAAACAAAACACAAATCTTTTGTTCTGTTATTATCCATCAAAATCTACCTAGGAAGATAAAAAAGCAGAAATCCCTAGTGTGGAGATTAAGGCTTAGCTCATTTGTAATACTTATCTAGAGGAGGTGTAACCAGAGAGATGGAGATAGAATGCAAGTTTTGTTTTCAAGGTAAGTTTTGCAGTTTTTTGGATGGTCAGAATCATAAAGAGGCAGTGAGAAAGTCTGGATAGACCCAAAGACACTGGGTCAGTAAACAAATATAATCCAATTTGAAGAATGCACTTTGAAGGAGAATACTTCAACTGCATTTGTTGTTACACAAGGTTTAGAGGTTATTGCTAGGGAGCCAAGTAAGGTTTGAAAAAATTATCTGCTGCTCTATTTTTTCATCTATTATGAAGCAGATTTAAAAATGTAAAAAAAGAAGCTTGTTCTAGAAATGCCTGAAAAAATTTGTATGACGATAGTTTGATAAGACAAAGCTGGCATAACAAAAATCATAGGATTTCCATCAACTAATTCCTGTCTGACTTGAGTGTACCCTTATATCAGATGAATGCAATGGAGAATTCTGTATTAATCACTTGCCTTTTCTAGTACTTCTCTCTCCTATCTGAATTTAGCTGGCCTAATATTCCTGCTGTCATATTTTCTTGTATAGGATTTTGTACAAATGTTTCTTCTTAGACTGAGTATCTTTCTTTCTTGGAGGCCTCACTTCATGGATTTCATGGAAACAAAGCAACATAAAGAAGAAGTCTTTAGTCTCCCCGGACAACAGTTTAAATCAAACATACCTTGTTCTTTGAAGTAAATGGTCTGCTCACATTTTATCTTGGCTAAGAGCATGACATACCATGATCAAAAATACCTGAACAGCTCTAACAAAGTCTCCAGAGACTTTTTAAAAATGGAATACAATTCAATGCCTTTATGAAAGCTCTTCTGTTTCTCAGCAATGCACTGATCATGTGGGTCACCTCTCCAAAATCTGAGCGCTTAACCATCCCATCCATACATGTGCATAGATGAAGGGAGCACAGCAAAAAATAGTCTTGTTTTTGTTCTAGTTGTAGAATCTAAATGCTTCATTTCAGAACAAGACTTAGCATTTTGTAGGGGAAAAGGTTTATTTAATTAATAAATTTTCCTTAATGCTTGTGTATTTCTCCAAGCTGAAATTATGTCACATTTAGGTTTTCTTTGTTTCATTAACATATTATTCTCAACAACGGCTACATCAGATTACAAACATATATTTATGTTGCATCTTTTAATAAGTAAAATCACTTTTTGAAGTGTATTCACTTTTGATAAGTGTGAACAGCCAATTAAGACCAGAACTTGCTCACTTGGTTGGACATGCAGACCTCCACAGCTACCACTCCTGCCAGGACAAAGTGCTAGACACTCTCCCTTCTCCCTACAGCTCGAATTATTAACACTTACCATGCTCTCCAAGGCTTTCCTGGGCTTCTATAACCTACAGACAACAAGATTTCTCATTGAATTAAACCAAAACAAAATAGAAGCAGAACAACACGAACTATTTCTTCATCAAAAACAGGCATAGAGTGTCTTGCCAGCTGCTGCATGGCAGAATTACAAATTTTAGAGTTATTTTACTTCTTTACAGGATCACATTATATTACTGCTCTTGTTGAAAGTACAACAGGATGACAGGTTCATTGTCATACTCCCATTTCTCCTTAAAAATAAACACAATATGTTTTACTATCCATTCTCATTAGATCAGAAGCTTTAGTTGCACCATCTAAGTAAGAAGCTTTTTTCTTACAAACATCATGACTCTGTGGTTTCATCATCTTAACCACATTTACATCTTAACAGACTGGCATACACATTTTTCAAACTTAAAACACACCCCATGTAAATTATTTTTAAACTAGCTTTGTGCATTATTGTTTGATCTCCTTAATGGTGGTTTAGCCATCAGCACATTTTCAGATGTGCTGATGGGCTCATCCAGAGTAATAACACAGGAGGCTTACAGTAAAAACCTCAAGGAAGTCCTTAAGGCTAGTTAGAGTTGCCAAGCCATTTTGGGTATTAGATACATATAAATAAGACGTTTCTTAGTAATATTAAGGGTTTATACCTGTGATGTGAAAGCTCATCACTCCAAGCACCAGTTTCTTGAAGTCATGAAAACTTGGTGGATTTACATATCAGCTTTTCAGTTTGTTCAGATGCAAGTTTAGTTAAGTAACAATACTTGACTTCTGTAGCCATGAGTGCATTTAGCATTCAAAAACTGATTTGTCATCGTCTTTTCGCTACATAAAGCACTGTGTGTAACGCACGTGCCATCGCTGGGCTACAGGGCACAAAGCGGTGTTTTATTAACAGATGTCAACTTTGATGATGCAGCCACCACACGGCCACGTTAGGGTGGCTGTGACTGGAGAATACCTGTTGGCAGTGGTGCAGGATACCCAAGGTGTGCACGCTTATAAAAGGGTAAAACAACAACATAGCAAATGCCACAAGAAGTTTGGACTGAATCTCTCATAGGGAAAAGGAGGAGAAGATCTTAAAGTAAGAGTCAGATTAAAGCTGTTCCATCAATGAGAAAAAGTCTAAGTGATAAGGCAGAGAAAGGGGACTACAAAAATGACAATGTCAGATCTACAGAAACAATCTGGAACATAAGAAAAACATGTAGTGGCAGGGCTACGGCAGAAGATTTTTAGAAAGGATTTTGTTGATTTATTAACTACACATTTCATTTAGGATACACGTGGTTGAAGTGACAGTAGAAGAACTAGATATAGCAACATCATGGGCAGAAGACAGTCAAGGCAGATGAGGATATCTGTTGCATTCCAGGGTCTCACCAAGCAGCAAGGTAAGTGCAGAGCACAGGGGTTTTTTTTGTTGTTGTTGTTATTTAGAACTTAATGGCATCCTAGATAAGTTAGGAAAGGAAGCTTACTGATATCTGGGAGCTTCTTTCCTGAACAAAAGAAGCAAGACTATATTCCCACCAAGTCATCAAAATAAAAGCAGATATCTGTTAAATATTATCCTTCTAAGAAAAGAAAAATTGCTAAAATATGGAATATAAAGTCTAAGTTATAAAACAGCTGTAAAGCTATTACTATCTTCTCATATTTCTAATACTTGCCTTTTGCATTTTCAGATGCAGAGGGTCCTTCCTCTCGACTCAGACCGGTGCTGCCCTTCTGAGGGAAGCTAAATTCCTGGTCAAGGGCTTCTTTCCATGGAGAAAGTACTTCTCCGTGTACTGCAGAGCACCACTTTATTCCTTCCTACATTCATTTTTTAAGAATATGCAATAGGAGTCAGCTCTTGATTAAGAGTGCATCTCTGCTCTTTAAAATTCCTTAATCAGGTACGGCTCCTTACGATAGCTTAACCTGTCCGTAATCACTACCTCAGACAATTTCAAAAATAGATATAGCTCTTCATGTTTTAAATTATTTTTAATAACTACCTGTAGGAGTGCTAAGATTCATACATGACATTGTGCAATTTTACCCTTCTCTCATAATGAGTCCCCAGGACTGAATCAACCACTTTGTGGGCAGAAAACTACGTTCCCTACAATTTATCAGATTTATCAACACGTCATACATCCCCTCAAGGTTGAGGCTTTCTCAATCCTCACACTAGATGAGAAAATGACTGAAAACAATCTATTCAATAGGGCAACACAGCCTGGAAGAGACGCCAAACGGGATGAGCAACCAGACATGCAGAGAGGCCAAGAGCAAGAATAAAAACAAGGAGCTGAGCAGCCTCCTGGTTCCCACAGGGAAGATGAATAACCAGGGGAACTGACAAGAAGATATTTGAGAGGATGCGGGAAACTGAGTACTGAGATTGCAATCGAAAGCAAGGAAAACAAAGTTCTATATACCCTACAGAGGCAGATATATATCTCAGTTAGCTTACTACATGGCTTAACTAAAAATAGGTAGCTTGCAGGGAGGAAATAGACAAAAGCCTTCCCTGTGGTTCCAGCTATCAAGTCTTTGTGCCCAAGACATGCCAGGTTTCCCTGAGAAAAGCCATCCTGATCAATTTTTTTCCACAGATAAAGGTTCAGTTCCCCCCCCCGTGAGAAGCACCTGACCGTGTGTGGCACATACGCGGCAGGTTTGCAGGACACGTCCTGCTTTCCTCGACAGCTGAGTTGGCTGAGGGGCTCCAGCACCCGGCTCCCGAGTGCCCGGCTGCCTCCGTCGGCAACGTGCGGCGAGCGCAGAGCACGCGGGAATGGTGCACACGGGCCGCCCCCTTGCTGCATCCCTCCTCCCCGCGCGCGGCACCCGTAAGCAGCGCTGGGAAATGATCATAAAGACAAAACCAGCCTTAAAACGTTGCAAGATAAAACATCCTCAAAGGTTGCGTTCACCAGCCTTATGTCAGGGCCAGAATAACAGGTAACGTGGTAAAGAGGATAGCAGCAAGATGACTCACGTACAAAAAAACTAAGAAAAAAAATGCACAAAAAAAAAAAAACCCACAAAACCTGCCTAATCGACCTGTCTGTTTCTTTGAGGATAATTCAGTGAAAGGATGTTGTTACAGATAGAAAGCACTTTATTAAGGAGAATAAATGCATTTGAGGTACACTAGCTACTAGAACCAATCTCTCCCATGCATTCAGGCTAGTACAAATACCAGCATATGCCAGTAATTCTGTTCTGAAATATTTTGATTCCCCCGTAAGGTTATATACATGTGATTTCAAGAAGGAACTATCACGAGCAAGAAGTAATAATTACAAAATCTAAAGAGGAATGTTCGGAAATAGAAAAAAAAAGCACTATCTGTCACACGTCCACCTTCCAAACTTCTCACATCCATAAGAATTAGAGCTGGGCAAAATTATTTCTCAAAAAGTGAGAGTTCCTAAAGGAGAGACACATACACACACCCCACACAATTTCAAAGCACTTAAAGGCTATTCACCCTGTTACAAGACGAATTTTCTACATAGTTGGGCAATAAAAATGGTGACATAAAAAAAAGAAAAAAAATCAGAAATGTCAAAATAAAGTACTTGACATCTCTTGACATCCATTACAGAAAGTTATAATAAAGCCAAATAGACATGGGACCAGATTTGAAGAAGTGGAAGCTCATCTTACTCCAAACCAGTATGGAGGCTAGGCAAGGTGCAAGGCTGCGGGACCCGGGAACAAGGACTGAATGTGTCTGCTCCAGAAACACGGACCCGCACAGTGTTCGGGAGCGCTGTGAACACGGCACGGGGAAGAGCCCAGCACTGCCTGCTCTGTGGCTCTGCTCTGGCTTCGAAGTGATTCTTATCATTCACGGAGGTCCTAAGAAATGTTTTACTCTTGCCAAATGTTGCATCACAGCAGTGCAGTCTGCACTAACCCGCGCGTTTCAAGTAACCTCTAGAAACCACAAACACAACTTACATGCATTCTTTCTCCCTTCCAATGCGTTTACCTTCCTCTTTCATAAAGGTCCCTAAACAAACTCTCACGTAATTCACGCCATTCAAGATCAAGAACAATGAAAGACAAGAACAAAACCTGTCATCTAGCATGCCTTTAAAACTTGGATTAACAAAGCCAAGTGCAATACTAAAACTCCCCTGCCCTCCCCTGGAGGGCAGATGCCCCACAACCTGCTCCCACGTCAGGCTGCAAAGGCCAGTTTGGAGCATAAGGGAGCCAAGGGCCCGTCGGAGTGCACGGCGGGAAGAAGGGGTCCCACAGAGCAGGGCTGGTCCCGCAGCCCCATGAAGTGTCCTGCAGAGCCGCGCGCGGAGGCGACGCTCCCCATGGAGCAGCCAGGGCAACGGGCACAGGGCCAGGAGCGCTAACCAGTAGGGCTGTAATGACTACCACCAACCAGACCTTCCTCATTTATTTATTTATCCAGTCTGCCTCACCACAGGGTGCGTAGGTTATGAGAAGTCTTGCAAGCATCAGTGAAAGATAAAAAGAGGTTTGGTCAGACATTATCCTGATGAAGAGTCCTGCATTCAGCACACACGTACCCCAAATTGCTGTAGTCCGGCTGCTGTGATTGCACTGCTTTCTTTTCTGGTGATACATTGTCATCTTAAATAGATTTTTACAGCATGTATTTAAATGCATTTGTGTTACTGTGTAAATAACCACGGCCTACGAATCCTAGGAGTTTGTTCTTAGAGCTTTCCTCTTTTTAAAGATTAATCATGACAGCTTTGCTGCTCTCTGAACGCTGAAGATTACACTGGAGAGATGGGAAATATGTGCTCCATTATGTCAAATGAACGTGGCAGGTATCTAGCAAGGTCTTATGAGACCCTGCGGGAGGGCTGCACAAACACTGGCCCCTCAGATTTGCAGAGCATAAACAGACCTGAGCAAACAGAAGCTGTGCAAGTCTCCACACACCTCGGGCCTTGCCCACAGTTATCACATCTATTCCCCGATGTTTGTGATTCAGGGACTGTGCACAACAGAGCTACTTTCTTACCACATTCTTTGGAACAAAAGAAACAGGTTCAGTTGTTATTTCTATCTTACAGCAATCTGCAAGAAAGCCCCAAGCTAAGGTCTGCATGCCTACCAAGGCTCAGAAGCCTTCAAAGACCAGAGAGTACCAATTTGTGCAGCTACATTTCCAAATTTTCAAAAGCCTTCCAGTTCCTTCCTGGCAATGCCTTTTACACCCTCTACATTCACTTTGCTCTCTGTGGCTCTGTGTGTTAACCTGAAGCCTCCTGCCCAGCTCTCCGGCCACAGCTCCTCAAAGAGGCTCCTCGGTTGCCCGAGGACGGGGTGCATGGAGCGACGCGGCCCTGCAGCGGCATCGGGGATGCAGGTCTTGCTCTTTAAACCACATAGAGCAATGGGGCATTTCAAATGCAACGGGAAAGATTTATTACCCAATTTGCAAGCTTCACATATGTTGCTTCCAAACAATAGTTTAATAGTGGCATATAAAAGTGAGGGCTTGAAAATAATTCATCATTTTCTGAAAGGGTTTTGCTTCACACTCCAGAATAACTAACGTCTCAGGCATCAGGTTCGCCGAGGTGTGAGCACCTCCCCACGCTCCGACATCTTTAGCACATGGCTGCTTTCAGCCCTTCCCTTACGCACCCAGTCCCGCCGGCTCGGGGGCTTTCGGCCACGCAGGGACGGCTGTGAGGACAGCACTGACCCCGAGCACCAGGGCCGGCAGCCCCCGCAACATCAAGCAAGGGACATCCCACATCCAACCCTGTGAGAGCTGTTGATGCCTTTCCACAAAGGTTTCTTGGTGACCAATACCATTTGCTTCATCTCAGACAGGCTCCAAGTCAGAATAAGCAGCTTGCCGTGATCTTCTGCATCAGAAGGGCCAGAGCTGTTATTTTCTGATGGCTGCCTGAATTGAAAGCAACAAAACATCCTGATCCAGAATTACCAGCAACCTCAAGGTACCCTAATGATCTATCCATCATTCAAAGAGCAACTGAAAAGAGATCTCAGCTTTTAAATGGGATACACAAGTCATACATGAGCTGACTTAACGCTTTAGGTAAATAACTAAAATCACTGCGCTTTTTTATATTAATGTCTATCTTTAGTTCATCCTCAGGGATGAACTTAATCCCGATTACAACGTCACCTAAACAGACAGATCTGAAGATTTTTTTTGAGATTTTTAACACTGAAGCACAGAATAGTGCTTCCTTTCATAACGGTTACGGTTTCCTTTGCATTAGTGCCTCCTCACCAGACTCACCACGCTGAGTGCAAGCAGTATAAATTGTCTTTCTACTGCAATAAAAAAAGATTTACTTGAGGAGATAAAATAATAATAAAAAATAGACAGGCAAAAGCCGTAGAGTATTCATCTGGTTAAAAAGAAAAGTTAGAGGTTTGTATTTTCCAAGTGTACTTGGGAAAGAAAGCCCATATAGAGAATAAAGACCAAACCTCTGTGCATCCTTGGTGCTCTTGCCTTTCAACATGAAGGATGACCAAGGTTTGGTGTCAGAAGAGCAGTGAACAGAAGAATTTAACACTGACCAACGGATTTTCTGGTGAAAGAATTAGAACTTCAGACAGCTCAGCTACAGCAGACAGAGGTGGGATTTTTTCTTCTTTTTTTTTTTTTTTTTTTTTTTTTTTTTTTTTTTTTTTTTTTTTTTTT
>VZSG01000151.1:1158536-1201318 GCA_013398315.1 Nothoprocta pentlandii
TCAAGAAGCTTCAAAAAAGTCTCAAACACAAGCCTACACTTTTAAAGAACATTACCATCTACTTCCTCTGATAGTGCTCCACTCCTCCGGCCACTGCTACAGAAATATGCCACAGCAAAGGTCAGCTTATCTCATTGTTTTTCCAGACACACATAAAACTGACACATTGGCCAACACATAAAAGGCCTGCCAATATATTATCACACTCTCTGTATGGCATTACTTTTACCAGCCACATACAATCTCTGCCTGGAACAGCTACCAGGTATGGCTGGTTCAGCACTTCTGTCCAGCACAATTATTCCCTATAAATCTGTGTTCCAGTGCGTGGCTACTGAAAACACAAAACACTTTACTGCAATACTTCATGATATCAATATTTTAGAGCAATCTATTCTCATGTCAAACACCAAAGATGTGTGACTGGAACTCACCAAATCCATCAATATAGAGACTAGGTTAGAAATTGAACTTGTTTCATATATCACCTGAACATTGATGGAAAACAGAAGAGGATTCACTTGTGCAAGAAAACAATTCACCTGTGCAGGTAAGCCATTTATTTTGATGTGCATAAGAAGAAACACACACTTGTAACCCTAACCAAAAACAATCATGTATTTAAGTGCTTAGACACTGAATGAGCACTGAACATCCAGGGAGAGCAACTGAAGTGGCCACCAGCTCCTGCAGCTTGGTCAGTAAGTCTGTCTGTAACAAAATATATGTTCCTTTTCATAGCTAATCTACAAGATGAGCAGATTATTTCATGTTCCACATATATTCATAAATCTTAATTTAATCTGGTAAGCAACAACTGCTCTGCTTTCACCAGAAATGTGCGGATCAACACTACATTACAGAAGCAGAGGCCACTGTATAGTTTAGAGCTGAATTTCTATTACAATTCTGTTTATCACTAATATAAATAAACTAAATAATTCATCTTTTATAAAAATTGATACATTTGTGAAGATGCCAGTTTTCTACACAGGTCTTTTTTTTTTTTTTTTTTTTTTTTTTTTTTTTTTTTTTTTTTTTTTTTTTTTTTTTTTTCTTTTTAATGACACTAGACAGGGGAGCACAACATCAAAACCTGCTACAACCCTAGCAAGGGCTAGCTCCAATCAGCCTAATACTTGATGTACTTTGCAAGTTTGTTAGCCTGGGCTCACTCCAATGATCTCAGAAATCTGTATTCTCTTCTGCTGGGTTATTTTTCCTGTAAGCACGATATTTTAATCAACTGGAATACGCTGGAACCACAGTGGTGGATTTGAGGTAATCTTTTTGCCATGCTCCTCGAGAACCAGTAGCTCCCTGCTGCCTAGACTGGCCAACAGGTCTCAGTGTCATCCAGAACAGGAGAAAGATCAAGTCTAGAAGGGCAAATCCTCAAACGCCAGAGCAGTGCATCCCAAAGATGCCCACAGCTGGACCAGGCTGCACTTTTTAAGATGCCTTATAGGAACAAAAATGCCACGTGTCACTTGCAGAGAGAGCCTCTTGGGACGAACAGGATGGGGCAACCCCCAGGGCCTCCCCACTGGGGAGCATCTCAATCCCACACACCCAAGGCTGACCTCAGTAGGAGTGATTTCACAATAGCAAAAAGCCCCCGAGATTCATAATAAACTCCAGAATGAACATTTGGACACTAATGATTTTCTTCATTGTCAATGATAAATTTTTGACAGTATTTTTTGAGTTTTAAAAAAAATCTAACTGAAGATCAAAGGAAAGTTTTGTTTGGGGAAAAAATGCTCAACTTGCCTTTCAATCCTATGTCTGCTCCAAATCCAGGTCACACAGGTAATGACTGTAATCGGTCTTCCTTTCTAAGTGGCAAATCCCTGCATAAACCTATTTTATAGTTTTAATTGTCTGCAGTGGTTAATTTACCATAGTTTTATACTGCAGTAACGTATAAATGCACCTATCAAACAAGACTGCAGCTGCAGATGGAAATTTTTTTCACAGCTGAAATGCAGTCTCTTGGGCGCAACAAAACAGAAGAAAAGGTCGATACCGTGGCAAGGGGAGAACTTATCCTGAATACCTGTATCAGGCTGAGGGAATGACAAGTCAGGTGTCCTTAGACATACACACACACACACACACATATAGGTATGCATACACAAGCATAAATAGATATGTATCATGAGGCAAGTAATACTTTATCTTATCACTTGGGAACAGCAAAGTACTCTCTCATTTGAGACAGTTTACCTAAGTAAACACATCTAAGCATGTTAATTAGGCATGTATGTACACATACACACATATACATATGTGTATATTACAATACAATTGGCTTAAGATGATCATGAACACAGATTGATAAAGTACCCATGGGAAGTTCTCCCTTTCTACAGTATCAGCTGAACACACACACACTCAAAATATACAACTGCACTACTGAATACTTCAAAGTAATGCTGAAATACCTTATCTATTAAGGATGATAAACAAGTATATATTTTGTTGCCAGTTCTTTCTTTCTACCCTCAAAGTGCAGTTTCCTTAAGCCCTACTTCTTTTTATCAGCTGCACAGCATCTAGTGCTCAGGATAAGACTACGGTAAGCAGAGCCTTTTCCTTTCTCCTCCGCCAGCACCCTGAGACGTGCAAGCCTTAGCTTGAGGGCTCTGTAGAGCAGGGGAAATGAAATACCAAGTTCTCCCATTTTTCATCTCATCTCCTGTTGGTTCCCCCTGCCCTGCGCACCTGCCTGCTGCTTATTCACTTGAAGCTGGGACACATCTCTGTTCATCGCTGAAGATGTTGATACACAATTTACATGGTAGCTGCAACCTCTGTCACAGGCATACTGATTCAACACCTTGCTCCCACGCTATTGTGAGTGGAGGTGCAGTAAAATTAACTACTCTTTAGCGCTATATTAAAGAGATCACATTAAAGAGATGAGTAAATTTCCCTAGGATAAAAAGTTAACCTGAGAAGACAAGCAGAACCTAAGTGACGAGAGCTGCAGAGGGGCTCAGGGGCTCTCACCACCCTCCTGCATGGACCCAGCTGGATGCTCCAGCAGCAGCTGACAGTGCTGAGACTCGAGGTGTTTAAAGTGAATTTCCTACAGCTCGTTAACGAATACCACAGTTTTATGATTTAACTTCTCAAGGAGCCAACTACTCCCACAGAGAACAAGAAGGGGCTGCTCTGGGCTGCCCCCAGGTGAGGCGGCCAAGGAGAAGCAGAAGCCTCCACCAGCCTCCAAGAAGGAGCACACAGCCCAGCATAACTCTGCTCACCCAGGTTGCTCACCCACCCTGCTCTCCCAGGTTGTGACAGGCCCAACCTCCACACTCAGATCCCACCTCCATACTTCTTTTAGGCAAACACTTCTATTCTTAACACTGTACCAAATATTAATCCATTTATTCCAATCCATTTATCTTGAAATTTAGTCTTCGACTTCCCAATCTTCTTTGGAACACACTTGCCTAAATTTATAGGGCTCCCTAGAAGGCTACATATCAGTGAAAAACAAAAATTTCCTTTGCCCTGCCATCTGAAATTTACTGCTTTGTCTCCAGGAAAGCTTGAAACGTTGGCATGACAAATGGTCCATGCCTTAATGGCATTTTACTATACCACAAGGGTTAAAGCTAGAGGTTTTAAAGCTCTGCTGAACCAGCCCACAGCTACATTAAAGATTTAGTATTTTAGAGCCTCAAGCTACAGTTTATTAATTTCTCAGTCATAAGTTAAGTACAGATGCCCAAGCTCTGGAGTAAAACAGTAAAGCTTATTTTTAAGTCTCAGCTGTTGAGTTGTTGCTTAAATGTAAAACTGCAATCAAATCTGTTCGAGAAAGTGCAAAGAAATTGAGTAAGATAGTGCTGAGCACTCTGCATTTTAAGCGAAGTTTCAAAAATCAGCATATTTTCTAGTGAAGTTGAAATCCTTTCAACTCTCAGAAGGGGTGCATTTTGCTCTGCTTCACGACCAAGCATTTATTTTCCATTTGAACAAACTGCAAAACACAGATTTAACAAGAACATGCACTCATGGCACCGTGATCCTACTAGCTGATACCAAAAATGCACTTTTCAGAAACAGCAAACGCAGAACTGGTTTGGGAGTTAGGCACATACCTTGCCTTGCGCTAATGAAGACTGCAACTCTGTGCAAGGCTCCCGCATCATTCAGCTGTTTTACATGCATTTACACCAGCACTATTTCCAAAGTTATCAGAATCAATGAGCATCTGCCCCCAGTGCAGGTCTGTGCAGGGATCCTGGCAAACACTTCCCTCTCTGCTCTCTCCCACTAGCAAGCATTTCAAACCCTACAGATCTTTAAGGGCCCATTTCTATATTAGGTGGATATGGTGAAGACCCGTAAGTCAGGGCTAGACAAGCGAGCTGTTATGGCAAGAAGGCTATCCATGGCCTCCTGCGATTAGATATTTACCACCATTTCTATCTTTCTGAAGATCTGAAGAGAAACCACAAATACAATAATCTCCAATCTTCCATTATTCTGCGATTCACATATAATGGTTATTACAGACAAATGGGATAGTCCAAGATCAGTGTATCATTCTGCGTTATACATAACCTGATATGATTGAGTCACTAGGCTTTCCAAAAGAACCTAAAGTACCTTGGAGCTAAACAAACGCAAATCCTAGGCAATATTGAAAGTCTAAAGTAGTCAACCCCTTATTGGTTTTAAATTAGCCAAAACATAACTAACCTGTGATGTGCTCAATGCAAATTACTTAGGGTAGACGATTCCTCAAGTTCTCTCCATTACAGCTTTCCATAACATTTAATTTCCAATTTCACATCCAATTCTGCTTTTAGAGTCTGAAGATCTTCCGAAAATAGGTCTTTTAAAGCAAACACGTTATTTGTAGCAGCTATGCTTCAATATATAAAAAACAGAGAGGAGAAATAATCTATGAACTCTATCATAGACAAGCAACTAAACCAACTTAAAGATATCTACCCAGCAAAAATGGAAGAGACAAAGTTAGAATCTACCTATTCACATCAGAGCAGCAGGGACAACAAGACTTCTTTAATAAAACATATGTTATATGCCACAAAAGTAAATGCACACAATGTTTTGTCTGAAACCAGAGACATTGGTACCTATCCCAAGGGTCATGTGATAGGCATTCTGAATGTCATTACTGACAGTCACTTTGGATATTAAGAAGCGTTTTTTTTTTCTCCCAGCACCATTATCACCAATTACTGGAAAAAAAAAAAATGAAGCAGATAAGTCTACCTTAAAAGAGTAAATACACCTTCACTCACTGATGCCTTACTTTTCATTTGTGATGAAAAAGCCATATAGTGGAACCATCTGCTTACTTTGTTGTATATAAAATATACTTAGACTGAATTACATAAACTATTTACCATAAACAAACATAAAAAATAAGAAAAATAGAGTTTTCTCCTAGGCAAACATTTGTATGATTAGAAAAACTATACAATTATTTCAGAGATTTCACCCTTCTCAAAGGCCAGAGACGGTTTGGCAGAGTCATAGAACGTGCATAAAGCCAACACTGCAGGACTGGCTGTTCCCTGGCCGAGGAACTTAGCCCTTGTAAGGCTGCTCCAGCACATGGGCACCTTTGGCACTGCACCTACAGAAAGATACAGCATGGAAACAAAGCCGTGGAAGTCAATTGCTACTGAAGAAAGTGAAGCAATAGGTGTTTGGATGTGATGTTTGCTAGTGCCATGTCTACTCTCTAGCAAAGCCACTGTAAAAAAATACTGCAGAAACAGCCTATCATAAAAAAGTTGCTCTGCCACCTAGAATTAGCCAAGCAGAACAAAGACAACTGCCCACAATTTTATGCCAGTCGGGGAGGAGACACGAGATAGTTACGTTTTATGACATCTCATCCCTAGACTCACCTAGCAGAAGGTATTAAGCTTGCAAAAAACCAACATTGATCAAACGTGTAATGGAGATAACCTGGAATTTAGAGAACATAATGCTCTACTGGAATTCAATGACATATTTGAAGACTAACCTTTATTTAAGCTCTGCTAAATCTGCCGAGGGAGGCAACAGCCATGTGGCTGGCAAGCTTAGTTTCAGGGAAATAAAATCAGCCAGCAGCACCAGGGATTCATGCGCCCGGGCAGGCACAGGCTCCTAACAACCACACGGGCACGGGCTGTGTGCTATCAATGCCCAGCCAGCAGCAGGCAGGAGCCTTCAGCAGTGGGGACTCACCTCTCCAGTCATGAAACTGCCCTGGGTCACTGTCCTCCTGCTCAAAACACCTCATGTACCTCCTAAAACCATGCAAGCCTGTCCTTAGCACCTAACCCCTTCTCTAAGTCCTGCTGCATTGCTGCATTTTAGTTGCCTGGATACTTTCAAATCGTTGTCATTTATCAGGTATTCCTTATTTGATTATTAGGGTCAAAAAAAGGAAAAGGAGAGTCACAGAGCCACCTGAAACTCCAGCCCTGCTCCAGCAGCAGCCACTGGTCCTTGCAAGGAATGTGCTGAGGCTGCAGCCATCCCAACTGGGCACCCCAGGGATGGGGGACAGCTCTGCCAGGGGTAGATCCACGTGGGCACCGTGAGGTTGGGAACAGCCAGACGGGAAACCGGAACAAACCACGTCTGCCACAACAGGGTAACAGGAGCTATAAACTTGGTTCTGCCAGGAAGCAAGAAAGAGGGAACAGAAATAAGACAGAGGATTATGCCTGGATACTAATGAAATGGTGGTAATGGAATAAGACCAGACAGGAGTGTCACTAAAAATAGCTCTACCTTCTCAAGAGGACTTCAGATTTAAGAGAGACAAGCATCAGATAGAAATGCAGAGGCCCACTGTTTGAGGAGAACAGTGTGACAGCGAAGCAAAGAGAACAAGAGACTAACAGTATAAGTGTATTAGTGACAGTGCTATTATCTCACAGCAAACACTAATTAAAAGGTCTGGGATCCTTCACATACCTCTTCAAATTTCTCTCACCGACATCCTCTGTAATTCTTTTACTTAAGGCAGCTCCTGCAAAAAGACTAAGAGATATAATAGAACGGAATAAAAATCAAGGAGCTCTTAAGTAGCAGCTCATTTTGCATTATCTGGATCATACCATGCTGGGAAAGTAGACCATTAATCCCCTGCCAGGAGGAAGGGTGCTGCTTTATTGCAGGATGCTGCTCTAATTGTCCTTGCTGCAAGAGCAATCACTCACAGGGCAGAGCACTTAGCCCCGACCTAAGCAAGAGGCAGTCGCTTCACAGAAAGCTGTGCAAGGTTTCTCTAATATGTTTCTTTGAAACAAAGTACTCGGAGAAGGTAATGTGAAACAGATGTTTATGGATTACTCCAGAGAGTGCAGAAAGACATATTTCATCATTATGTGGAGTAAGATATTACCCAAAGCAAATGCTGGTAATAAAGTTTTCCCAAATGATTCCTGTTGATATTACAGATATATTATCCTAAATATAACAAGACCTTAATTGTCATAAGGGAAGCAGGCACACAAATTTGCTAAAAAGTAATAGCAAGCAACTACAAAGCATAGCTATAAAAGCACCTATGAAAGAGCCGATAGGTTCCCTACATAGTTTGTAGGATGCAAAATCTTTCATAATTTCTTTAAACAATATCTTTGTCTCTAATAAGTCCTAGGCTCAAAAGGCTTAATTCCTATGAGATGGAAAGCTGAGATTTTGGTCATACCAAGGGAAGATCTACAAGTTCTTCACATACTCCTCAGAAGTCTCCCAGTGTTCCTGTACTACAGTGTAATCTGGCCAATTATTCAGTCAAAAGACAAAGCTCTTTTTGAGGCTGTGCTTTGTGTAAAGTCCCACAGGAACTTCTGGCTTGGAAAGCCTGGAACAGAGCAGAAAAGGTCCAAGAAGGTTTGAGTTCCAGTTCCACCCAGGCACTCCTACTGATTTTGTCAAAACCGCGATACTCACTCACCACTCTGGAGATGACAGTATTGACTAATGGCCTCATTTCTCTGCAAAACCTCCATGACATCTCTTGAAAAAAAATCATGTGCGAGAGAGCTGATCCTCACAGGCCAGCTGAGCAGGGCCACGATTTAACTCCGGCGGGGGTGACGGGTGAGCGGGGCCCTTCCCGATCTCCCTGAAGGGAGCAGGCAGCCCCGGGCTGGGACCTGCAGCGGGCAGACGGTCCCCTGCATTTGGCTTTTTGTTGAGCACCTCTGATGCAGTAGAAAGCCAGAGCAAGCTATTAGCCTTTAAAAAGGAAAAAAAAAAATATAGAAATGAATGACTATGGGGCCCTTATAAATCAGGCTTAGCACTTTTCACTTTATGCTCAATAACTTCTAAACAAATGTGCACCTTGCAGCAGTGGGGCTGCTCGGCTGGTTTCCCTCAAGGGCACTCTTCTCCCAAGACTACATGCACTTCCCCTCTTCTTCTGCAGCTCTGACATCAGACCTAGATTTGGGTCAGAGAGCTCCAATTTCTGCTCATTTCAAGCAGATGCTGCAATCCTCCTGGGAAACTCTAATTTGGGATAATGTGCAGATTCATCACATAGCAACCTATGAGTCTGTAACTTCCCCAAGAAGCCTAAGAAACCCCATCAGTACAACCCAAGTTGTGGGGGAGACATCACCCACCGCTACCAGCGGCCATCAGCTCCTGACCCGCTCGGCCGCCGGGCTCCTCCTTCCACTTGGGCCCTTTTCTGTGCTGGGGACCCTGCTCCTCACCCTGACAGGGTCGCCGGGTGCCTGTCCCCATCTGCAGTGGCTTTGCTGCAGGCTGCAAAGATGCAAAGCCTGGACATAACGACTACATCAGAAAATCATTTCCCCCACGCACAGCTTAGAGAAATAACAATTATTGATCTGTCTTAAATACTTAAGTATTTGGTGACTCTAAAATATGAGCAAGTGTCAGCTGGTATAGGAAAATGTGAGCAGGCAAGAAAAACACACTATCATCAGATCGCTATTTATGCTGCTATATTCCGTTACACATTTTTCAGGAGCATTAATGCAGCCTGGAAGAATGATTGCTGCTATCTTGCTGCAGAAAGTTTGTCTGCAGATCACAGCGCTGGATTTTTATGCTTCTCTAACAGCCACTGGTAGAAATGCTGTGCTCATTTCAAGCCTACAAATCCACTTTTGCTCTTTCCTTTTAAACACTATTCCAGTCAAAAGCATGAAAAACAAAATGGCATTTCCATTCTGAGATCAGCAGCTAAAAATTTTTTAAACAAACATTTCTGAGTTTTCATCTCAGTAATATTTTAATGTATTTGTTACACTTATCCAATCAGTTAAAAAAAATCCTTTTTCATTACCATCAAACCATATTCCTAAAGCAAAGTAGTACTGCAGGTAAATATTTTGCACTTCAATAACTACTTCCACTTGAAAAACTCGGAGTATAACACCATATACAACAATCACAAGAGAGCATATAAAGTTTCAAGGGAGTTTTAACTTATACCAAGAAATTAATGAACATCTTTGCCTCGGAACTAAACAAGCTTAAGGCTNTTTTTTTTTTTTTTTTTTTTTTTTTTTTTCCAATCTTCTCTACAGCCTAATTTGTCTTTTACACACATATACATTGCTGAAGATCCAATAAAATTTCAAAAACACCTAAATGTGTCAAGTAAAAAAAATTGTATTTATAAACATAAACTGTGCCCACTTGAAAAATACTTGCCTTTTTTTTTTGTCCCCAAGAGCTGTTTTCTGAAATTCCAAGATCCTTTGTGCCATTATTTCTATAGCATAAAGGCTTAAAAAAATGGGATCACGTTAATATAAAACCTGTAGATTTTTCCTTCCTTTTAAGCTATTAGCAAAAGCACTATTACCATGTAACAAAGGACATCTTTTTATTCTGAGTAAAGTAATGCATTTGCTGATTTTAGTAATGATCACTATATGACCTAAGCTCGAGTTATTGATCTTGATTCAGCTCAGCGAAGCTGCCAGACTGAGGAAGCAGCAGAAACTTTCACAGATAAGGGTGAAGAGACCTTTATTTTTAGCACTCAATTCTCCTGAAGACTCCCAAATGCATATGCAGGGCAGCGATCGCCTTGGAAACCGCTGTGCTACCTCAAAGCCAGAAGCTAAATTAAGAGAGCACTAATTACAGAGCAAGGGCCTCCCAACTCGGAGATGATGCTACGACACCATCGCTTCATTACTGACAGTACTGTCAATTTGAATAAGAACATAAACCCCAGGAAACAAATCATATTTCTGCACCACCTTCTGGTTTTACACGGATCAACTTAGACCCCCCCCCAGTAGTGAAATCCAGGAGTTTCCACCAAGTTCTTCCTTGTGGCTTCAGAGCCAGCTTGAGCCCGTTTCACACCTGGGATGTTGTCAGTAGAAGAGCTGGGCCGCTTGGCCTGGCCCCAGGAGAAAAGGCTGCTCAACAAATGCTGCAGCTGAGTAATAGCTCTCAGCTAAGGCAAGGACATCTGGCTGAAGCATCGTTTTAGGTACCAGCAAAACATTATCTCAAATGTCTACCAGAATGAGGAAGCAAGAATAAAAGCAGGCAACTACCTGAAACCGCTTCACAAAAAGGAACCAGAAAAGTCAAAAAGGACCAAATTCCTGAAATTTTTAGAAATAAGCTTCCAGGGACCCACCTAAGGTTCACACTAGTTTTCTTCTCTTTTTTTCTATGACAGGTGGCATCACTTTCAGAAATACTAATCCAAAATACAGAAAAGCAGTTTCTTCCCCAATAACCTCAGCTAAGGCATTTCCCAGCACAGCAGCTCAGGCATCAATGGGCTCCCGGGCCACACCTGGGCACCACGTAACGCAAGGTCAGAAAAGAAAACAACAAATAGGGAGAAAAAAATAATAATAAATTCATAGGAAGCATTTGCAAGTACTAAGTACCAGACAAGGAACCCAATCCATGTCCAATGGCTATGGCTGTGTTTGTAACACATGAGGGAAAGCCGCACACATGGGAATGATCACCATGGATCACACACCTCCCTCGCCCCCACAGGCACCGCACCATGCGCACAGCAGTCCCTGCACAGCCTCTCCAACAGCTTTTCCTGTAGCACAGGTCCACATAACACATTTTGGAAAGTCACTCTTCATTTCACAAAGCAGAGGTACGTACTCTAAGCAGGTTACTGTTCTTATTTTTCCACCTCATCTATTTAATATTTTGATTAAAAAATGATCTTAGCAAACATTATCTTATTGCTTTGACTTAAATAAACATACCTTTTTTTTTTCCTTGGAGCATAGTTTAGAATCTGTTTTGTAAGCCGAGCAGCAGTACAATGCTACTTTGGCTTTACACATTAAGTGACAAGGAAAGAAGAATTAATTGAGAAATATTAAAGAAGCTATTTTATCCAGCTTTGTTATAGCATCTACATGGCTTTCAGTACATACCTTCACTAGGATGCAACCTAAAATAACAAAACCCAAAAGCATTTTTCACACACTTTGACAGAAATAATTAGAGGAACATGCCAATTTTCACAAAATGTTCAACAGGAAAACAAGAGAAGTGAGTAATTATGACTTCCATGAATTTTGATAACCATTTATAATGGAAAAACTTTATAAATGAAATTCAAAGCATTTTCATACATTATTTTCAGTGTTCAGCATTATCTACAATAAGCATGTCAGTATGTTAATATAAATGTGAAGAGAAAATTGAGTGGAACTAGACGACATTAAGCGACTTCAGTGCATGTGCTATGGGTTGTGAACATCACTGTTTTGGACTATTTTTCCACCAAATTTTCCAGGTTAAAACTTGTAAATGATCTTCTCCCATTCCAAATCTGAAAGCCTTCCCTGTAAGGAACAGTTTAGAGCCTTACATTTCGCTCCCAAGCTGACCCTCGCTCCAGGCGATGCCGCGCAGACTCCCCGGCACTCGGCCGCAGGCCCCAGGGCCGCCGCTGCCTCCCGCCGCCTTCCCGGCAGATGCCAAGCAGTGTCCGGACAGGGTGCCTCACAGACACGGTGGTCAGATGGGTTGGGTGGCTCACAGACACGGTGGTCGGATGGAAGGGGTGGCTCACAGACACGGTGGCCGGGCGTCACTGCTGCTCTGGGCCTGCCAGCATTAGGAGAGCCAGGTCCTGCCGATTCTTACCTCAGGCTGGGGTTCATGAGGTAACTATGGCACGTGTCCAGTTAGGTTCATCGGCAGCAGGAGCAGCAGGGCTGTGGGCAGCCAGGGCAGGCACGTGTGGCTCTGGGAGCCATGTGGCACGGCACAGGGCGTACACGCGGACGTGGCTCTGTCCAGCAGCCACCAGGCACCAAGGGAGCTCAGTGCAGACAAACCACCGAGCAAAGCAGCAGTGATCAACTGAAACCAATTTCTCCTAGCAGGGACTCAAAACACTGCACTTTCACTAAGGTTAGCTCAGTCTCAAAGCTTTTATTACAAGCACAAACCACGTAGGCCTGGCAATCCTAGACAGTTTCCTGCCCAGCACTTGCAGAGATTTTTTTTTTTTTTTTATAAATAAAAGTGATGGCTTGAGTGTCTTACCTTGGATGCATTAACACAGCAGCAGCAAGAGCCGCTGTTTCCTACGGCTCTTCACACTCTGTAGGAGTCAGAGAAGTGTCTTTCAGGCTGTTCCTGGTGCCCCGCGCGCTCTGAAGCGGCCCGTGAGACACCAGCGCGCGCCGCAGGGCACGGACACCCCGGCGGCCCCAGCGCCACTCGCGCTTCCCTCAGGGCCGCTGCAGCGCCCAGCCTGAGCCCCAGAGCCTTCCCCCCACTTACACACTGCAGAGGGTTACACGGCTGCCACACAGTGTCTGCCCATCTCATTAGCAACAAGAAAAGTGGCCATGTCTTTTGATAATTGTTTGCCTTTCTTCAACATGGTCACCAGCGTTTCTCTAGGGAGTCACCATTTGGAAAACACCTCCCAAGACCCTCAGGAGACACATCCCAAGTACAACACCAAGAGCCAAGAAGCCAGGTCACTGTGCTGTAAATGAAGCAATACCCATTTTTCATATGGATCTACTTTTCTGCACAAGACTTGGTAGTGGGAGCTGATTTACAGATAGGGGAGCTGCGAATGTCACAGCAAGGAAGTCTGTTGGCTAAATGAGAGTTGAGCTGTGACAGCCAGAGTACCAGAACTCATAAAACTTAGGCACAAGTTTCAGAAGGATCGTCGTACATCACCCCAGACCATTAGGCTGGCTAGCAGGAATGCAGGTCATCACTTTTGTGAGCCTGATGCAGACGCGAAACACAAGCTATCACTGTCAGGACTACTGTCAAAAAAGACAGTAGCAAACAGGAATTCAATACTAACGGGAAGCAAACGTGATTGATCAGTATGACAAAGGGCATACACACACTAAAAATGCTGAAGATGGGTTGAACTGGTTAGAGAAAATTCAGTTTCTTTAAACACTGTATCAGCAGCAGACAGTCTAGCTTTCCTCCAGGAGTATTGGTAAGCATTTTATAGCCTATCTGTATACTGTATATCATTTATGATTAGACTTTAAAATATTTTTCCTTAAAAAAGTGAAGGAACTTGCATAAATTGTTAAAGATTTTTTTGAGCTACACTGTAGTACAAAATAGATGACAGCATAAGGATAGAAGGTTGTGGTTTAAACTCTATAAAGAAAAAGATCTACTGGTCTTTTTCTACCGAGCAGATACCTACCACTTAAAGAAGAAAGTCCTTATTTTCATTACCATCTGAAAACACTGGAATGCAGTGGCATTCTCAAAAGAGATAATTAATACTACATTTTCTTAAACAATAGGAACCTCAGGTCTTCCTCCTTCAAGATGAAAATAGTCTTTTTTTTTTTTTTTTTTAATGAAGCTTTTTCAATGAAGCTTTCAATGAAGAATCAATTCAGGCTGGATTGAGGGAAAACGTACATGTTCTTGTGCCCTAGGCACCACCCTTATATACATTCATGTTCCTGATGCAAGAACAAATTAAGTATTCGTTTACTCCACCAGATTTCCACAAATGCAATTAAAGATAGGATATCTGAGCACAAAAGATGACAGCGAGTTTCACATGTATATCTCAAGGGAAAGCATATCATTTATGTTTTCATTCCTACAATAAAAAAAATGTTATTTTGGAATCCATGCAAGCACAAATAATTAGTATTATGATAAACCTCCAAAGCAACATTCTACTTGAGCTTTCATAACGCTTTCACATTAACACTGCTGTTTGAAAGCATTGCCACCCTGTAATGTTATACAATTCTGATGAGTACTAAAATGACAGATCTGACTAAGTAACTGAACAACCGTGAAGCTAAGATCATTCTAAATTGGGAGAAATTGCAGTAGAAATGATCTGCAAGATATCAAAAAGGGACAGGAGACTTTCAATTGATACAGGAACACAGCATTTCCCCAAGGGGCTAAATGCAAGGCACAGTGGACTAGAGGAGAAATTTCTGAGATGCAGAAATCTATAAAAGCCCTGTGCCTCCCAAGAGCCAAGCTGCAAAGGTTTCCTTAGTGCTCTTCGTCAAAATTTCAAGTTATTGCTGTTCCACAGGAATCTCATTATTTCTAACTTCAGAAGACAAGATGACAAGCTTTCCTCGGCTTACCCTCTCTCCCCCATCCATCCCATTTGAGGGGAAAATAAATAAATAAAGGACACAAGTTTCTGCAATGAAAGTACATAGAGCCTTCTCCTCCAATGGAAGTGCCGTGATTTCTTCCTTGTCCCTGGAATACAGAGGCCCCAAATACTTGAATTAACAAGCAAAATCCAAGCTCTGGAACACACTTAGACAACAGGGCAGCACAAACATGAATTTGAGGTACAGAAGTTTGACTGCACATCTGTGGCAATGGCATGAACTCCTTTAACTATCTCAAGCCCTGGAAGAAACCATGGCAAGATAGAAACACTGAAGCAGATGATACAGGGAAGGCAGAAACACAGGCAGCAGCATAAACAAGTTCCCAGACTTCATAATATGTACTGAGGGTCTGCTAAATAAGAGTAGTATTTATTTGAGTATAGCAGATAAAATAAGAGAAATCATCAAGCCCTACCTCTGACATGAACCCGCACCTGAGCACATGTACCACACAAGCACCCGCTCACAGAAAGCCGCTGTACAGACCTTAAAAGCCACTACAGGTTCTATTGTTATACCAAGCTCATTCTTGAAGCAAAGTTTTAGGATGGACTAAAGATGACTGCAGCTTTTAGCTGACAAGAGGAAAACCATCAGCCTTTAGCAAATGAGTGTCTCCTGCACTGGAACAGCATCTGGGACCCTTGGGGCCAACACAGGCAAGCAGCAGGTGGGAAAGTGCTCTGAAAACAGAAAGGCTGGCCTCAAAGTCAATATGTGATTTTTCATGTGTTCTTTTAGGTAAAGGTGAATCAATATTGAAATAAGTTGGAATTTTATTAACATCAGAAAGGAAAACACAAGAGTAATAAAAAAAGAGAAGGCCACGAGAAGAACTAATAGACCATACCCAGTAAAAACAATAAGAAAAAATAGGTTCTCCTACACAAAGTACCATGCAGAGAACTTCCCTTCTACAGCTAGAGTTACAGAGCCCTTATCAAGTTCATATAAGAACGAAGGTTAAGGTATTTATAAGAAGAGCTGCTACATTTACAGTTAGGTGATAAAAAGGTAAAATTAATACAAGTCCTCAAATACAATTGGAAGAGTGCAATATTCTGTTATTCTGTAGAAAGGGAAGTACTTGAAAGTCAGGTAAGAGTTGTTTTCCCTATCCTTTTTCTAAGGCATAACAAAGAACTCCATATTAGCACCCTCTTTGCTATCTCCTTCCGCTACTCTTCCCATCCAAAATTTTAAATGAAACACAATAACATTTAAAAAAAAAATTATCATCCAAAATACTTCTCCAGTATGCCTATAAACATAGCATCAAGTTCAACAGCAGTCTTTTCCAGATGAAGTAAATGTGTTAGACGTACAGTTTGGAATCACAGTTTCTCAGATGAGACTTTAAAGAAAACCTCTCGGGATAAAAGTGTGAGGAGACTTAGTTGATATCCCTACCCAAGATTGTGTTCAGATTTATGCTTATTGTCTGAACATATGTAGTACAGAGACAGTCCTTGGAATAAAAACAGCCAGAACTCACTGTCTTTTAATTTGGCCTAACAATGTGTCTTCTTCAACATACTATTCATTCCTGGAAATGTCATTTAAAACTCCTAGAAAAGTACCCCTGAAAAGAACCTAAAGAAACGTCCCTGAAAAGCACTTAAATAAAATGACAACCATAAATGCTTTGAATTTCGTAAACCAACATTAAACAGACTGTGCCATGACTGCAGGTAAACCATGATAAAGTGAGAGAAAAAAAAAAAGCGTATCTTGAAAAGAAAAAGCATAGGCAAACCAGTTTAATAAACTGTTTTAAAAACATTTAAACATTTTAAAATGATTTTTCTGATTGATGAGCTAAAATACACAAAGCAAAACACTGAGAAAGGATGCAAAAGAAACAAAGATGAACTGATGTTTTCTGAGGTGAACTCCTTCCAGTTAACAAGGACCCAGCATAACTGTCATGCAATTGAGGATAAGTGTGCCAACTAGCCCTAAACTACACATTCCCCTACGCAGTAATTCCCAAATCAGAGAAGTAGATCGGGGTCTTTTGAGAGGGCTTATTATTACCCTGTTCCCAGTGGAGTTAATAACTACGGATTTGAGTGGACAAAGTCAGAGAACAGCAGTGACGTAACTCTGAAAATCTCAGCTGTAGATCTGCCAAACTATGAATTTGCATCAAAGCAGATGAAGATGGAGCACCAAACACTCCTTGAACTCTCACCCCTTCACAATGCACCGCGTTCAATCCTTCTCTCCCCCACACCCCTCTGGAGTGTTATTTATTTACATCTGGAGTTATTTATTTACATCCAGGTAAATAAATAACAGAAAAAAAAATCAGTGGCAGCTACAAAGAAAACGTGGTGTTATCTAAGGCAGAGTGGCCGGTGACAACCTGGTCTCAGGGAGGAATCCTGAAAACAATTTCAGACAGAGAGACAGGGAGGGAGTTTTGAAGCTTCATTGGTGAGAATTTGATACCAGCTGGAGAGCTTCTGCTTCACACAGGAAATGGCACCGTGGCAGCAGAAACACTGGCAGAGGTCTACTCAACAGTAGAGACAAAGTTCTCTCCACACAAAGTGGAATAGGCTTATTTTACCAAGGATGAAGAAAGGTACAAGAATCCTAATGGATTATCTATACAGCTTCATCAAAGGAAGGCCCATGTTTGTTAATAAGAGCAGATGTAGAAAAAAAAAAAGATCCAGTAGAAGAGAACCTCTTAATCAAAAGCTTGAATCAAAGGCAAGATCCTTCAAGAATACAAAGGAAAGGTTCTACTGTAGAAAGGCAGGAATGCCCAGAGTAAAATTGCAGTCTGTTTGGGGTGCTTTAATTTAATTCAGCCTCTGAAACTTAAGGAAATAACTTGTTTTGTGTCAAAGACAAGATCTATACTTTAATCACCTGCAGGAAAAGGTGGAAAAAGCAGGAACAATTCTTTCATGTTGGAAAGATGCAACACGTCTGCAAGGTAGCTTAAAACAGTATGGAAAGACTAAGTGACCATTTCAGAGCAAAGCAGGAGAAGACAAATCAGAGTGGGCACTCTGATTCAGTAAAATCCAACCCAACACCTGCACTGAAGCAGTTATGCATTAGAGACCATCTAAAGTAGATCCAAAACACTGAAGACCATTGTGGACATTAAGCTTCTAATAAAATTAGAAAATGTTGATAAAAGATTATGTTCTGCACTGCAAAATATAGAAAGCAGATAAAATTGGGTCTCAGGTTCTGCAGTATATATTTATTCACTAGATATGTTAGCAGGTGACACAATGTAACCTATTAAAAAAAAAAAAGAAGATGCTAAAAATGCCACCTGGGAAGGCATAAGCAGCTGGCAGTGGGCTGCCTGTCAGAGGAGGAAACAACCTCACGAGAAGTAAACGGAGGCTTCAGGATTTCCAGAAATCAATACAAGTAACTGAACAAATCACCTGTCCTTCGACTCTTCTTCATGAAGTGTAGGACAAAACAAGCAAACAAACTAAAAACCCCAAACCAAATATTATCTGCTCCTGCTCTATTTTGAACTCTAGTGTCACGGGGCGAGTTCAATGCGTTACCTGCTAAGAGTGTGACACACAGCAGAAGTGTGCGCAGTGGATGGTAAGGGACTGAGATGAGGCTCTGAAAAGGGCTCATGTTCTCCTTTGAACACAGAGGAGCCAATGAGAACAGGTCGTGAAACCACTGCACAGATTCAGCTCACAACACCATGGAAGGCATTTGGTGCAACTCACTGGCTACAGGACATCTAAGCGCAAGGCACATGGGAGAGGACCCTTCAATAACTCCATTCTTCCTCTCTTATCTTTTCTCCAAGTTGAATGGAAAGAAGCAACTCTCACTTTGTAAGAAAATGAGTTTCAGCTCATTTCAATGCATGCATACAAGTCCTCCTTAGGAGTTCCTAAGCCAGCTGGAGCTTGCACGGTACAGCTGGAGATCAGCGAGACGCCCAGCAGGGCACAGCTCCCAGGCACCTCCAGGTGCTCTGCCAGCAGAGCCAGGAAGAAAACGAGGCAAATCCCCTCCGCTCATCAGTCCCATCTCACAAGAAAAAGATCAGACACTTCCTTTATGCCTGGTTTATGACTTGGATAAACTTGTTTTCTTAAGCATTACTAGGAGAGAGGTAAATATAGCACTTCAGCTCCCTTGCTTTACATTGGCAGACCATTCATGATAATGTGTATGTCCTTTGGGTCCCCAGATAAGTATTAAAGTTAAGATCCCCTGAATTAAGGAAGTGTCAGTTTGAAGTCTTTAATATTAATAAAGTTAATTAGGCAGAAAAAGGACTGACTTAGCGCACATTAAGAAAAACGGCTTTTACTGATGCATTTCCTCTGCAAACCCACACGAACATTTCTCACTCTGTGCGAAAAGCTTCTTTTCATGTGTGTATTCAGGGACTTGAACGGCAGTTTTGCAAATGGGGCAAAGACAGTGATAAATCTGCAGGGGCAAGTCAGGGTGTTTCAGTCCCAGCCAACTCAGGTCTAGGGTCATCCCAGGAAGCCAGATGCTCCCTCACATCCTCACGTGTGTTTCCTTCACATCCATGTGGGATACGGTCCTCAGTATGGGAAGGAAAGCACCATGAGCTATCTGCTTCAAGAGACTTGCTGCAGAAATGCCCTCTTGATGCAAAGAAAAGGTCTGCAGACCCTCACAAAGCCCACATCTGTGTCACACAGAGGCCTCAGCCACTTCAAAGCCAGAATGTATTGGAATATATAAAGTTCATCCTGGTTTTTCTCCTCACCTCATGTAACTCCCTCTAAGCCATAGAGGAACTGCTGTGTATGCTCATATAGATGTACACTGTACTATATCAAATTTTCCTCTTGTTATTAGGAGAAACAGATTGCTGTGTTCAGCTTTTCCAGCCACATCGCTGGGAAGCTGTGTTCAGCTTCACTGACATTCACACAGACCTGCAAGTCTGTGATGCTTTGTTCTGCACTTCAACTGCACTTCATCTGCAGCATTACCAAGCAGAGGTTCTTTATACAAAGACAATAGTGTGGATATGTGTAATCACCAAGCCAGCATCCTCGCCTCCATCCACACATTGCTCAGCAGGAGCCTGCAAGGACGATGAGGGAGAGGGAAGGGCAGCACAGCCTCCCAGGAGCTGCTGGATGTGCAATGAGGCCAGATAGTCCAGGCTGAGGAACTGGTCAGCATTTTGGGTGGCCCGTATCTCCTACGGAGTGACAGGTTTTGCTGCTCAGTTAACTAACTCGCTACCTCTCCAAAAAGCTGCGCGTCAGATGGCTGCCAGAAAGTACCATTCTCCTCCAAGTCCTCATGGGCTTGTAATCATAAAGCAAAGGGCAAGAGTAGGAGATAGGGAACATTATCCATCGTTAACTATTCCCCTGCATGCAACTATGACCCTTGGTTATACTGTGTGCCAAAGTGATTCCATTTCAGAGGCAGTCATCCCGATTCGAGCCAGCAGTATTCATTTCCCCACTGTAAGGATTGGCATCAATGGTCCTTGAAAACATGATTATTACATACGTGATATAACCCCTAAAAGCACATTAATTTAACAAAGCAATAGAATCACAGTGCTGAAGGTACAGCGACAGAGGATAATTGGATATAAAATGAGGGTATAAGTGTCTACTGAAATGCGGAACGTAAACCTCCAGTAAGATATAAGTGCTTATATATGGAGGGAGTCAAATACACAGCCTTTCAGTTCCACAATTTTCCTTCCAGCTTGCAAAAAGGTTTAGGCTGGAATGCCAGTCTGAAGTCAGTAAGACTGTTTGCGCATATAAACTTAGAGAAGTGTGGCAGCTTTCTTATGCCTACTAAAAGAGATTCAGACTGTAAGCATGAGAATTTAAATATAGTATGAAATCATAAAAAAAGTGGTTTATACTTGGCATTTTATGAACTGTGTTAGCTGAAAGATCCTGCCTGCATAGGTAGACACTCAGCAGATGCATATCAACCTCCTTACCTGCAAGTTGTTTTTACCAATTCCTCCATGTGGTTTCCGAACAGGATCTTAGTGGAGAGCACAACAGACAGTTTGTTGCTAATGCACAGAGGTACAAAAACCAACTTGCTATTCACAAGTTCTTTGTGTGACTCAATCTGATGAAACACCGCTTATTTGTGGAATCTACTGTACCATTTTCAATCGATTGTGAAAAGCTATTGTGAAAAGTACAACACTGACAGAAATCAGAGCTCTAACAGAACCATCACCATTGCATCGTGGTCACAAGTACAGACACAAGTCAATTAACTAACGGAGATCCTTTGGAAACCATAGCACATCCATAGAGTCTGGATGCTTGGTGCTGTTTTTTCACTTGGCAAAGGACTGGCGAAATAACTTTTATAGGACCAAACAAACCCTCTTGTTTGTGTTCACGTAGGGTAAACTCAATATTCGGCATTCCTGAGTCACCCTATCCAATGTCATAAATCCCTTTATAGTCCACAGACAGGCAAGATGGAGTAGCAGCTCCCTCTTCATTAAAGCCACAACACAAAAAGAGCCCAGGCAACCAGCTGCATCCAAAACATGCACCCAGTTAAGCACATTATGTCCTGCTTTCTGACTGAAGGCACGATAACCACCTAAAGGTTAAACTTTTCCTGGAGAGAACTAAATGATGCAGCTGGTGTCCAATTCTCTGCTCCCAAAGCCTTATGTTCCTCATGAGATCAGGAACCTCAGCGACAGAAAAGCAACCAAAAAGCAGAGTTTGCCATACAGCCTGTATCACAAGGCACCTCACAAAGCTGCAGGAGCAGTGGGCTGGACTTGCAGGGATCTGCAAAAAACTTGGGCTTTCAGGTGCACATCTAGAAAAATTCAACTGGGGGAATTCATACAGAAGATAAATCACCTGAAATGAAAATAGGACACAAATAGTGTTGCTTTCCCAGTACAGGAAGAGTTGAGATGCAATGGGAACATCTTCCTTCAAAAAAGAGCCACAAAACAGGTCAAACCTCTACAGACAACTGTTTCTTCAGCACATCATACTGCATTTAAAGCACATACAGTCACTGAGAAGATGTGAAACAACATTTGTCATGTAACTAGCCCATAGAACTATAAACATGACAACTGGGAAACCTCCAACACAAAAACAGCAACCAGATAAAGCATCCCCATGGAAAGGAACTCAAACTGTATTTCATCATCATTTAAAAATAATGAATAGCTCGAGTCTTGCAGCACTGCTCAGCATCCCAAGCTCACACTCCAAACTTAAGTAAAGAGTGGTCCCTTCAGCTACGCCTGGCTCCATGGTGCCTCTTCAAACCCTGCTAGGTTCTTGCCAAAGGGCCTGCCCTGCTCTCTCCCATGCAAGGCAGGCATGAGCTGCTTCCTCCACACCCTATTCGTTGCTAGAAATTACAACAACTCTGACTGTACAGCCACTCAGGGCGTACAATGACAAGCAACTGCTAATGATTCGAGCCAATTACCATCCCCGCCAGATGCCTGCCTGGGGGAGCTGAGCCAGCTGTCCCTCCTAGTCACTCCGTCCCGAGCTCAGACTTTGACTTTCTTCAGTCTTATAACTAGATGGAGCAATTGTTACAAATAATTTCATAATTTTTAGTCATCAAAGTAATCTGTCTACAATCTAAAGGGTTGTTAAAAAAAGCACAACTGAAAGTTATCAAAGACAAAACCAACAAATGCTTTTTTATTTCCCTCAGCTCTCTTAGCTAGTTCATTGTTTGAGAAAGACATAACTTGAGGATCTCTGAAGAACATCAAAACAAACTCTGGCCCAATTGCCCATCACCTTATTCTGAAAGGGAGGCAAAGCTGAACTTCAGAAGAACTAGGCTATCTTGATGAACTCAATTAAAATGGATGGGGCAAACGCAAAAACACCATTTGAAAGAATGAACTAATTCAGCTCCTTTTATTTAGTCTGTCTAACCATTTAATTCCAATTAGATGGAGAAAGAGAACTGAACTGCAGTAGTCATTGACATTTCATTAATGTCTGCTGTTCCATTAGCAAACAGAAAAAGTCAAAGTAACAGAAACTCAGGACTATACCTTTCTAGAGCAAGAAAGAGTTAACTATTAAAAAACCCTAAAAGATATCTCAAGTGATGGCAAACCTATGGGTATAGCCAGTTTTCCTGGAAACAGAGATCACTCTGCCCAAAGATCTAAGTGGGCCACTTGGCAGAGACAGGCTTGAGCTTGTCCACCCCACACCTGCCCAGGGGTGGAGGGAACCTGCCCTGCGGCTCCTCCTTCATCCAAGGAAGGATGGTCCAAGCGGCAGCCGGCTGGGCCAGCTCGGCCACCTGCAGCATGTCCCCGCGGGCACCCCCAGCACCAGGCAGCGTCAGCAACACTCACCCACAGGCAAAAACACCCTCCTAAAAACATAGTCTTTAAGAGCCTCGCAATACCAGCCTACCTGAGGTTTTACTTTAAAAGGAGATGGAGTTAGCTTAACTACAGCACTCTGGTTTCAGATATTTCCAAATTCCTTCCTCATTATTCCTCCCGCTAAAATCAACTTCTTAAACCCCTAGACAGATCTGAAAGAAAAAAAAGACACAACCAATCCTAACTGGAAGAAAAAAAGCAAGACACACACTTCAATTTTGCTCTCCTAAAAATTACAAGAATTACTTTAGAGAATTTGTAAGTACGTCTTGCTTTATGTTCTTTATTCCTTTTGATCATGTCATAGTAAAGTCATTCTGGATGAGCTTATTACCCAAGAGGTCCAAAGAACTCAGGCGAAGGGTGGTTTAGACATACCCTGGAGCCTCATTAATCCCCCAAAAGAGGATTCCTCAGAAACTACTGCTCCCTTCACAGAGCAGAGAGAACACGGGCATAGCTAGATCAAAACTAAAAGAAATCACTTTGTCCTTAAAGTTAATTGCTCCTCTGTAGTTCCTAGCAGTTATTTTTCTTAATGCAGCAGCTGATCTCTGATGGCCTCCATTATTTCACATGATTAGAAAAGGTTTTTCATTTTATGAACATTTCATTGGGTAGTGATTAAACGTGAAGACTTTCACGGCTGCCCTTCTATCCTGTTTTAGGAAGGTTCAGAGAAGAAAAGCAACATTTACCCTTGCAAATAACTGCTTGATAGGAGAAGGGCACAGGAAGAGCTCCACCTGCCCAGAGTAGATGAGAGAGACAAAAAAGATGAGACAAAAGGAGAGATTCCAAAATGCCCAGAGCAGAGCTTAAACCTTTATTAGATTCTTGATATCTGTAAAAAAATGTCACATGTACCTGCACTTGATACCCAAATTTCTAACAAATTCATTTTATTAAAGTCTGAGGCTTTGTAGCCTTCTTCCAACCTCTCCCTGTCATCCAAGCCTAGGAACCCACCTGGATGCCACCCTGTGCCACATGCTGTAGGTCTGCCTGCTTGAGCAGGAAGGTTGGACTAGATGATCTCTAGAGGTCCCTTCCAACCTTAAATATTCTGTGATTCTGTGAACTCCCAACTAATCCAGAGGAAAAGCCTCAAGGCACCTCTGCACCAAATTAAACAGCCAGAGAAACTCACAGAGAGCGCCCCTAGATAGATAAGATAGAAAGCTTGTGAAAACAAGACACAGCAGCCTGCTCCTTGGGGTGGCTGCTGCATTGCTTATTCCAGCGCACATGGCCCATGGATCTGAGCTATCCCGAATCAAGCATCCATCACCTAGGCCAACTACAGAGTGTCTTTACATGCAGCCTGGGCAACAAATGCTTCTTTGCTTCCTTTTATGACTCCACACTCCCATTCTACACAGCTTCCCACGGCACTGCACTAATCACTACTAAAGCCCCTTCGCTTTTCCATTACCTTTAGTGCTTCTCCGTGACTCCCAAACAGCCTGTTCACCTCAGTTCACCTTCCACACAGAGAAGACAGATATTTAAAAAAACATATATGTTAACACAACAGTATTTGAACCACTATCATCAAATTGAAGAGGATTTTCTGACAAAGACTTTCTGTCCCGGGCTGACCATAATGTCTTTGTGCAATCATTATAGTTTATGCCATCATAGAGGTCCCCTGCTGTATGAGACGACAGGGCAGGTGCATGCAGTCCTGTAGGGAACTGCCGGTCAAGAGCAACTGAAGCTTTCAGAGCCTCACTTGCGCTCAAGCCCTCCCAGCCCATCTCAGGGCACTGCTAAGCTGCAGGACTTGGTTCATGGATTGTACTTAGTTAAACAAAAACAATCCTAAAATACATAGATTTATACTGGTAAAATAGCTAAACAATCAGACAGGGATTTTGATTACCTTAAACATTTACTTTTATTAAAAACATTACTCAAATCTGAATATGGATTGAGCATTTCACACTGTGTTCAATCAACCATAATACTGCCACCTCCCAGTGGGCTATAAGCTGAGCTCTAACTTGATAGCACAGCATGTGAAAGAAGACTCTAACCGTAGACTTATCCCATTGATCATCCTAATTACGCCCCAAAAGCTGCTGCATTAGCATCAATATCTGCATCAAACTCCAGATGTTGCTGCAAATTCTTAGACAACAGAGCAACGTCAGCACACAAAGGGAAAGTGCCAGGCACCTACCAATGCAATGAGAGGCTTCTCCTCTCCAGATCGGGATCAAAGAACCACACGTGCTGGGCCCCTGCCCATGACAGCCCCAGCTGACAGCATGTGCAGCCCCACACGAGAGCTGCCCACACAAGGCCAAACACGACCCCCCTCAATGTCCTACTCTTCCTCACCAAGGGCGAGCCACCTTGTATGCGATAGCCAAGAGAAATGTTAAAAGTGAAGGGAAACGGGAAATCCTCTCCTTGCATGGGTCACAGGAAGCATTCAGACACCTAAAGAGAAAAGATAACCTGTAAAGTGTGATACTGGAACATATTCACACTGCTCAGACACATGGATTGATCAGTAGGTCAGTGTTCACAGGTTACCCCAACACAGGGCAAGTACCTCATTTCGTGATGGGAAAAGACAACTCTAAGAAGAAGCTCGTGTCAAAGCTCCTTTGAGCAGCTGTTTCCTATCTGCACAGCTACAAGTGCTCAAAGTAACAGACAATGGGCAGAGTCTGTAACAAATACTATTTTACCAAATAGTAAAATAAATTTCCTTCCTAGAAAACTAAATAGATGATTCAAATCTCTCTTCCTATAAGACCTTTTACATCCAAGGATAAGAGACTCGGCCCTGCGCCGATAGCCCCGCCGGAAAGGCAGCCCTGCAGGATGAAACAGGCAGTTGCACTGAGTAGTCACCACTGCCTTATTACCCCGGGCTGGGGCAAGAACCAACCCCAGCCCTCTATAAAGCCTGTAAATCTCTTTCCAGCTGAATCCTCCATTGCACAGTCATGCAAACGGCTCAGGAATTCACTCAGCAGCTGCATGTCCTTGTCCCCGGTGATAAAACACAGGGCCCATAACCCATTCAGCCCAAGTGAGCAGGACAAGCAAGCGAGCAGCATCAGGCAGGAGCTCCCTCTCTACCTACCTCTTCTGCTCTGTTTGCTTGGCCTTTGGCTACTTCCCTGACGGTAGGACACTACTACCAAGCCCGCGACCACCTCCTTCACAGGGAGAGGCCAAGAGACAGCATCTCCTGAGCAGCAGCCCCCAAAGCATTTCCAAGCAGCCACAGGCAGGAAGGGCCCGGTAGCCCCGGCACTGCTCCCAGTTCTCCTGCTGCTGCTGACCACCATCCCAGCAGCAGCAACTGCTGCACACCCAGCTTGGGGGTTGGAGACAACAGGAACTCGCAGCACAAAGGAGCGCCTTGCAGTACAAAAGAATCCAACACACATCTGAAAATCAAATAAAATGTATAAAATATCCTAAAAATGAACAAATAGCCAGGAAGGATAAAGCTTCTGAATTATTAAAAATATGAATTGACTTAATTTTATTCTTATGAAGGCTAAAATACAGCTTTTGATCATCTTTATTCCCAGTCACATCTCTCCTCCAATAAGAAGCTTTTCCTCATGATTATTCTCTAGTTGTATTTTATGAAGAATTTTTTTTAAATAAATTATTTCTAGAACTTGTCACATGTCATCTTAGACCCTCTTCCCTTCCATACATATTCTCATAGAGAGTCAAAACCGGATATAAAAAGGATAGAGGAGTTAACCTGGCTCTTATTTTTTTTTTTGCAAATAAATGCAATCAATTAAAATATATTTAATTGTTTATCTGCCAGTTACTCCTCATAAAGCAACACGGTACTCCCACGTGAGCAGTAGTTTCTTTTACTTTTAGTGCTCTTTCCATATTAATATTTCATTATATTTAAGAAAGAAAACAAAATAAAAACCAAGTCAGCAATAAACTAAAACGAGAGATAATCTAAAGAGCCATTGCAGGCCTCATTTCCTATGCATGGTGTGTAGCTTAACAAATAGCATGTCTGTGTTAGATTTTATTATGTTACCGTGTGACCCACTGAATCTCCCGGGACCAGCTAAGAGGAGAGATGAACATTATTCCATTAGTGAGAAAAATCAATATCAGCAGTTACCAGCCCTGTGCAGTCTTTTGCAAAACTTGAATTTTTATAGAATCTTCATTCATTCGGAACCTTAAAGAACGAATAAAATCCTGAGCTTTCTCCAAGCAAAAAATGAGAAACCCTCTATCTCATTCGGAATCAAGGCTGAGTCTCATAGCTGTAATGCATAAATACATCAAATGCAAAAATAAATAGCATCTCTCTTACAATACAGGGTTGTTGTTTGGAAGAAGGGGGGAGTCCTCACTCCTCTCTTAAATAATTCCTATGGATAAGTTGGTAGCTATTAACAATATCCATGTTTCATGCTAACTCAAAAAACCTACACAAATTGAAACTGGAAATAAAAGAAGTCATGAATTCTGCCTGCAAAAATAAGCTTTTCTCCCATTCCTATTGCCTTAAGTTCCTTTACTACTTTTGCTGGAAGAGAAGCTGAGCCATAAAACAGCACGACAGGAAAGCTAACAAAACCCAGAGGAAGAAAAGACTCTTAAAGGCCTAACCACCCCCTTCGAAGCAATGGCCAAGAGCTGCTCGAGCAAGGTGGCTGTTTATTCTGCCCAAAGGAAACCCTTGCAGCGCTCGGAGAACAAGGGCAGAGCCTGCGCCGCATGCAGAGCGGCCGCGCCGAGCGTGACACGCACCACATCACCCCCATTTCACACCTAAAGGGTATAGGGACATCTGTGAAATTAGTCAGGAACAAGAAAAATTGCCTCCCTGCCATCACTTTTAAAAGGAGAAAAAAGGAGTTTTCTAGCCCGTTCAGTTAACCACTGTAATTATCATCATATTAGCATTTTGTATTATTGTCTGTATCGCAGTTTGTAGCACTAGGAGCCCCTGTCACCAACCGGGCCCACACTGTGCATGACAAAGGCCAGAGTATTGTGTGACATTTATTTTCATTTTTGCTGCATTTACCCAGGAGTGTGTGTTCAGACAGAGGCATACTGTCAAAGTAACCCACAAGTGACCAATAATAATTTTCAGCATTTTAAAAAAATAGTTTTTCAAATGTGATAACGCAACTTAGTCCAAGAAATAAAGGGCAAATAATACGCTAGGGTAGAAGTAGCAAAAGGACACATTTCTCAGGTGCTGTCGAAGTGCTTGCAAAGGGGCAGAGAGCCATCCCCTCTGCAGGAAACCAGCCACAAAGCAGAAGAGAACCCTGCAGTCGCCCATGGGGACGCAGCTGCGCCTGCTCTTACCCAGGCCATGCACAGAGCCCAGGCAGCCTCACAGCAGCTCCAGAAGTGCAGGTCCTTTTCCCTCCATCTCCTCCAAAGAGAATCCTTCAGTAATGGTTTTGACACTGTTCACTAACTAGTCACTACTGAAGGGAGAAGGGAAGGAGCATAAATAAAAACAAGCAACAGAAACAAAGCGTGGTTTTAAACCCTCCTTGGGAGGGCAGAGCACATTTTTTTTGTGCCACCTTCATCTGGATGCACAGAAGGAACCAGCACCAAGGAGGCTGAGGGGCACGGTTCTCTTTTCAGACTCGACTTCCAGTTGGGCTCACAACTGGAGCCCAAGTTAGCGGGCTCACTAACTAGAGCAAAAGTGACAGGGAAAGGCAAAAGCCACCATCATTAAAGGCATTAGAATCTGGTGCAGATTATTCACCATGGCCCTCTGATAAGACAGCAAACAAAAAATATTGCATAACAAACTGGAAGGAAAGTAATACCCAACGTTGAGAACCTTACTTGCTTTTCCAAGCTGCATAAATGCCTCTCCTAGCCTGAGCCCGTCGCTTTGCAGTATTACTTCTATTGGGGTGCAATCAAGAGCTCACAGACATGGATTAGACACGACAGCAACGGCCTCCTGAGCTGTGCAAAACGCCTGGCTGTCCTAGCTCCACTGAACTCAATAAATAAAGAACAAGAGCTTATGAGGACTTGGTAATTAAATGGCCAACCTGAATGGTATTAGGGGCATCTTAAGAAAAGGTGAAGAGTAGAAGGTCTAGGTCAGCGGTCTGTGGCAAGGGCCATTTCCAAAAACTTTGGGAAAAATCCAAAAACAAGACAACAGTGGGACAACACTTACAAGTAAACTCACCAATATTCACCTCAAGGACTTCCTAAACCAGAGGCAATATCAGTAGTTTTGTCTGCTTTTCCTGCATATTAGCATACAATGTAATATTTGCAACCTATTACAAATGTGATCACAAATTCTGCATTTGACAGCCTCAAGTCAAGAATAGATAATATTTAAAAAATGAATCACTTGGCTTGTTCCTTTCCAGTCTAAGACCTAAAATATCAAATTTGGCTCTCTCCTCTTGAGAGACAGATGCAAACCTGCAAAATCCACCTCCCAATGCACTCACCTGTGTTACAGTGAGGCATTAAACAGACCCTGGAGACACCAGTCCCCCTAAACTGCTTCTCTGGGTAAGCAACCACCAGAAAAGGGCTGTAAACTTCCCTTGATTGTGCAGGAAGATGGTTATTTTAAAAAAACCAAAGGAAAAAAACCTAACTTCACAATTTGACAGAGAAACCAGATTAACCAGGGAAAGGGGAGAAAGTCAATTATAATTTTTAATTAGCTTTTCTAGGTTTTGAGCGAGTGTTGGTCCCAGCTGGAGCAGCGATCAATACTGCTTTCTAATGATCTGCCACACAGATAAAGCACTTAGCCAGCAATGCTGCTCCAGCCCCGAAGTTCATATTCTTCGCAAAAGTTTCCAGATTCACACAATTGTGCCTCTCCACTTAAAAAAGGCTCGACTACTACAAGCTGAAGCCTCGTCTGATGCAGAGGAAGACTGGACAGACCTCGTCCTTTTCCTACCCCAAAAGCTCAAAAGACATCAGGGACCACGCTTTTCTAGCTGTTTTGCACTTGTATAAGAAACCAAACGACAGCTGCTTTGCCTGCCAGCTCCTATCTTCTACAGACACTAATGGGAGTATTTCAAATAGAAGCAAATGCACGTGTACAAAGCCAAGTTTTACCTCTGCATATGGTTTCCACCAATATTGAAAATGTCACATCTAGAGGTGCGCGTAAACATACAGATTGGCTTGATTCTAGGCCGATTCTAAGCTACTACAGTTAATTTTAGGAAAGTTTGTGATAATATCTTATTTCATGGAAAAGCATTCCTTAATACTGTGAAGTTCAACGGGACAGCAGAGAAATAATGGAAGACACTGGTCTCCAAGTGCAGAGAGATGCTTCATTGCTTTCACTGCTCCATTTAATTGCAATTTAATTACAATCCCACCCTTTCTGCAAGCCAAGGAGCCCCAGCCCACAAACGCAGGGCTGAGGAGGGCGAGTAGAGAAGTGACCGTGAGCGGGGCCGACCCCAAAGCAAGCAGGGCTTGCAGGACCTGCGAGGACAAAGCCACCATTTCCGCTCCTGAAGCCACATCTCCCTGCTTCTGGTACCTTCCCTTTCCCTTCCCACCCCAAATCAGAGAGTTCTTGAGATTCTCATTTGATATTCAAGACACCTAAGTAGAGAAAAGGTTTTGTGCCCAAGCTGATTATTAATCCCAAGTTTCTGCTCCAGATTACAGTAGTCAAAGAGCCCCATTCATGTTACACAGCATCACAAGGCCGTGCTTGATGGGATTTTCAAACATGCTGCCTAACATAGCCCTGTTTTATTCCACGAAAGCGCATAGTGCTTATGCAAGCCTGTGCATCACAGCCAAGAGATGCACTCCAGATTTGTGCTCCTGCATTCACCAACACCTGAGCCACGCACAGACCCGCGGGCAGCTGCGCCCGGGCCCCATCCCGCTCCTCCCGCTAGCAGGTTCCTGGGATGGCAGCAGCACCGCGTGACGCTCACGCAGGCGCCACCCCGACGCTGCTGCCCCTTGCGCGGAGGGGATCACAGACTGTTTTGCCTATCGGATGTGAAATAAACACCACATTGAGACTTCCCTAAAGCAAAAGCTTGCTCAGTCAAATCACCACAGTGACAAGAGCTGCAAATTTTCAGGGTCACACTCTTCACAGAAGTCCCCCGGATACAGAAGCTGACAAGGACATCTCTGCTCCCTTCCTGGAGCTCCATGATCATGTTCGCTCTCCATCAAACTCGTCTTTAAGAGAATATACTGGGGTGAGCACAAGGCCCTGGAGCACATGTGGGATTTGAGCGAGCAATTCTGTGCGGGAGCTCGGGCTCCCCTCGCCAGGTGGATCTGACTGTTTTGAGACCTGCATCCCAAAGAACACACAAGCTGCCTTCCAGCCACCATCTTTAAGAGCCGGCTAAGTGCACTCAAAAGTCTGAAACGAACACATCATACATCGGCCAGGACAGAAGGTTATATAAAGATGGTAGAAATTTGTCCCATTTCATAATAGGAAAACCAAATATAAGATACTTCAAGACTTACAAAAGGAAAGCTGCATCACCTTTCCCATCATAACATATTTTAGATCATCTTCCTGCAGCAATAAGCACTTGAAGCTAAGGGTAGAGCCTACCTTGCCATGCAATACACAATCTCAAAATGCTTAATATACTTCATATGCAGCATTGACTTCAGTACATTTAAAAAAGTGAAAAGGTTCAGGCTGTTATTGAATTTGGTAGCCAGTTCCCACATCTCCTACACATCACAGAACACTGAATTCTAATAGACTCACTAAATAAAATAATATGCATCAAGAAATTACTGCATAGTTTGCAGTTCTCCCCAAAAGATAATCTTGCATTTACAGTTGCATGATGCAAGATGCAATTTCTAACTTCAGACATGAGCCCAGCTCCAGTGTCACAGGCCAAGGAACAAAACCTTGACCTGTAACAGCAAGGTCCTTGTGCTCCCAGTTGCTCAGCCTTTGGGAATGCACAATGATACCTCTTCTGTAGGAGCATGGATAAAGAGGCCTGGATAGGCTATGACACTGCATGTGCTCCTATCCTCCTCTCCTTGTGCACGAGCAAACTCCTGGCACAGATACTAGCGCATCTCAACAGCAGCACAAAATAACACACAGCACGTGGCGTTGTCCCCTGCAGGGTCCTACCACATATCTCCTTGTTGGGCTCCTCTCCCCATCACGAGATTCCTCCTACTGTGTAGGCAACAATAGGTGAGAAAGGGTACGTGTAGATTATACAGATTAGAAGGTACTCAGACACTCCCTTCACAGAGATTACAGCCAATTTCTCCAGGTCCCGTTAGATTCAGTTTCCCGGCATAATATTCAGCGTTTAATTTCCGCTCTTGTTCGCCACAGTCATTATACTCCTTGAAGCAGAAAAGTGAAAAGGTCAGCAGCGTACGATGGGATCGTTACAATTTATATTAAGAGTAATTGCTTCCAGGGAATACAAGTTTTTAAAAAAATCTCCAAGTTGGAGTCGGCCTACAAGAGCTGAGTCAAACTAGATCTGCAAAAAAGATACCCACCTAACACCTAGCAAGGAGAAACCAGGATGAATCCAAAGTCGCTTACAATGATGCTACACTCTGCACTACAGACAAGGTGCAAGACTTTCCTCCCATTTCCTAGTTCACCCTTCAGCTACTCCCAAGTTCTCACTAAAGACACGGGTTAGTCAAAACTGGTAGGTCTTGCAGAAAGGGACCTGTTTTTGGTAGGTCTTGCAGAAAGGGACCTGTTTTATTACCCTGAAGGAGGCAGCAGCAGGTCTCAACCTGAACTGGAGCAGCTGCTTTCTGCTCTCTGGGGCAAATTTATTCCAGGTTTTGTGGCCCCAGCGAGAACAGCTCCTTGCAGAGCAGCCAGGGCAAAGAGCCTGGACGCTCCTAGAGCCTCTAAGTCTTCCTGTCAAGCTAAGTCCCAGCGCTTTTTCTCCTTTCTAACTTACTTGGGAAGTTTGCTATACATGCAAAATGAGACAGCTTTGGGAAGGCCAAAGAAGAGTGGGGGAGTTCGCCATATGGGCCCTTCCTGTCCATAGGGAGCACTTCCACTGCTCCTTTTCTCTCTTTCCGGGGAGGTTAATCCAAACCCTGCTGCAAGTTCCAATTTGAGAGCTTGCAACTGCATTTTCCAGGTTGTGCAACAGCAAATCCCACCATGATTCTCACGGGAGACGTGCCCTGCAAGATGTGGGAACTTGAACACCCGGCTCCCAGGACGGGGCTACAGGCAGCCTCAGGGCACAGGAACCGACGTCCCGGACAACTCCCGGACTTGCCGGCCTTGAGGCCGCGCCGCTCCATGCCCATCCCGCCTGTGTGCCCTCCCCAGCTCCCGCTCCCGGGATCAGGCCGGCACCAGGCCTGCTCAGGGGCACGTGCTAGGACTGCCCGCCTGCCCCACAAGGAGAGGGTGACAGAACTGGGCTCTTGGCAGCCTTCCCCAGCACATACACACTGACATGACTCCAGATCCGTCTGAGGAGCAGTTCTGGGAAGCAGAGAAGGGGAGAAAAGAAGAGAGTCATACCCTTTTCGGAAGCTCCTGACAAGATCCACCATACACACCACATGCTCACATACGTATATCTCTGCAGTCAGCCATAGCCTTAATATAGAAGCCTAGTTTCAGCTCGTTTCAAAAGTTATTGCTGGGTTTTGCCACCTGAAGTATCAGCACCTCCATTTAATGGTTTTCTTGTCCTGCTTATTAATAGAAGTACATCTCCCCTTGACTTAAGAGGCTTCAAGTATTGAAACATAAAAGAAGGTTCAAATATTTGGAACTGAGCTAAGAATAAGTAAAATGTGCAACCTGAGAGTTATTTTGAAGTGATTATTACTAATCCTGTAGTAAAACTGACATGTTCGATCCTGCATGAACTGCCCATATCAAAACCGTACAAGTTAAATATAAATTCTAACAGAAGGGATTCACATTGCATGAAGTATTTATTATTAGAAAGAGTCAAATACCCAGTTAATAAGCTGAGACTTTCTGAGCTTGTACTGTTTCTATCAAAACTATTCACTTAGTTATTTTTGCTTAGCTTCAGTAGTGGCTTCTATTCTCTGATTTGAGAACTTCTGCTAATTTAGAAATGGACAGCTGAATGGTAATATAAGCCTACTGAAAATAGATCTGTTTTTCTCAATGGCTTTTTGCACTCTTTAGAAGTGACCCACTGAATCTACAATGCCACAAGACTGTGATTAAAGACTATGGGGGCAGAGGGGAGGAAAGGGAAAAAAAGAAAAAGATAGAAATAGAGAGGTCAGAATTGCCTCTAAAAAGCCCTGAACAAACTGTTCACACTGTACTGGGGGAAGAGGAAAGAAAAAAGGAAAAAGGAAGAACTCCAGCACCTAATGCTTTTTCCATTCGCAACAGTAAATCTACAGCGTGTGAATCCATCTTAGTTTGATTTATAGATCACTGTGATCATGCAGACTTTCTAAAACATCTTAGCATAAATCACACTAGTTTAAATGCCTCTAAATTTTCATTCTCAATCTGCGAATATAAAGTTCTGCTACCCAGACCTTAAAAGTCCATTTCTTTCTTCCCCAGACTGACAGCAAGGCAAACACCATCTGCTCAACTTCAATTCAGGGATCTTTAAAGTAGCCCTCAAAAAGAAAAGGGAAGACTCCTCTCCATAGCAGATTGTCAAGGATTGTCACCTCAGAAATATTATTGCCCCTTCCTCTGCCATGGCTTTCACATCTGCAAACAGCCTTTGTGAAACGATATCCCAACGAGAGGGCAGAAACCAGTGCTCCCACCACACTGTAGAGCAGCTCCAGTGGGCAGAGGGGTTTGGCTTTGCTCCCCTCACCCCTCCATCGGAACCAGCAGGTTCAACACAGGACAGCCACTGTGCAGTCTAGCATAGACAAAGGGAGACTGAAGATTTCCATCAGACCTTTATCAGTATTTGGTTTAAAAACAATCAGCTGTGGAAAAAACACAACCAGAAGAGCTCATTTTAGTTGGTTTGTACGCCTTTGTGACATTTGGGCTACATCTTCACCTCTCCCTGAGCAACTCAGTTTATTTATTTGTTTAGCTTCATAGTCTCCTCGTTTCAGATGTTCAGACTTTGAGAAGAAAAGCAGGTTCTTAAGAGCCTGAATAAGACTGGCACACGAGTCATTACACCCTTGCAGCTGGTTAAAGATATGCACAGGACACTAGGATTTATCATGTGTGCTTATGCACACATTTTAACATATAAACGCACACAATATTTATAAGCACATATGTGTCTATCAGACCAAGAGCCTACTAAAGTCATAAAGTAAAAAGTAATAGATCTCAAAAAAAAAGGACTCATTTTACCTCCTGTCAGCCAATCAGTGATGGGCGAGTGGACATCCGCCCATAGAGCTCAATAACCTTAATATTTATAATTTCTATAAATTTTCTTCAAATGAAATAACGGTTTTTCCCTTAATTTTCATTACCCTAAGATGTTATTCAAAAGCAGCAGTTAAGTGTGTAAAGTGTCTTTCTTTCTAATCATTACTAAAAAACTGCACACAAGTACTACCTGTAGTTGGGACATACTGCTCCAAATAAGCAGTCCCATTAAAAACAGCAACAACAACAACAAAAATCAGTTTGACAAAGTGAACGCAATTGAGAGTTGTCAAACTACTGCACTGCTCGTCATTGCTGCTCTCACATGGTTTAATTACTAACAGAGCAGAATGATGGGCCTGGGAGGGAAGACGGTCAATGAGGAGACAGGAGAAAAGCAGCTATTAACTTCTGCAATAACTGCAATAACTGTAGTGAAGAACATACTTAAATTTCTGGGATAACCATCTTGGTCAACACTTAGTAGTTTTCAGTCTGATAAAAAGCACTTAGAACACTTAGAAAGGAACAAAATTCAAGCAAGAATTGCTCTATTGCCTCAAGGCAAGCACTTCTAGCTCAGAAAGCCAGGGATGGAGGAACAGAACAGAAACCATAGCCCTCCTGCCTCAGAAGGGCACCAATTACTGGGAGACCATTAAAAGCTCCACAAGAACCACTTATTTACACAAAAACACGTAAAGGATGAATCGCTGATCCCACAAAGATAACTGCAAATCCCACATCAATTTAACCAGGGTCAAGATTTCACCTATAACGGTCAAACATCTAAACAGCAGCATTAATTGCTATGGATCTGCAAGCCCATGCAAGGCCTTCCTTTACAACCACTACAGAGAGAAACCACATTAAAATGAATTGTAATTCAGCAAATACCTTCTTTTATCTAATTCCTAAAGGTGTTTTTAGATAATAGGCCGAATCCTGCTTCATAGTCCAACAACCCTAATTGAAAGATTGGTTAACTTGCACTCCAATTGAATGACCCTGAGGATATATGCAGTCCCCTGGGTGGAAGAAAAACTGAACCAATTTTATAATCAGTTTTATTACAGACAAGCTTGAACATTTTGTATAGAGCTTAACTATACACAAACACAGAAATATTTCCCTCTAGAAAGAGGGAACTGGAGGGTCTACTACCAAACCACAGTATCTTCTTAGATTAAAGATCCTGCATCTCTCTGACATTAAGGAAGATATTTAGCCAGCAAAGGGACAGGGACTAATTTGGGGAATCCAAATCCTATTTTGTTCAAAATACTTTCAACAGAATTTTCTTTTTTAAGGATGTCAGCTTTTAAGAATTATGAGTGTCAAATTAACAAATCTAGATTAATTTATCTATATTTTCTCCTAAGCATTTATGCTCATCTTATCCAGAGGTTGCATGTAGTTTTGATACCATATATAATACATAGCATTAAAATAACTTCAATAACTCCCTCCTCTGACAATTACAAGCAGCCACCACATGCAGTTTTCTTGGAATATATATATATATATATAGCAAGACACAGAGACATTTTGGGCACGCTCTTCTAAAGCAAACTTGCTAAATCTGTACTTTAATGCTCTAAATATTTAAATTCCTATAATTAATCCAGTCTGTGCCATAAACGCAAGTTCAAAGGAAAACAGAAACGAGGCATTTCCGACTGCCTGTAGATGTTTGCAGGAAGCCCCATAGTGCATGTGTGCGATTCTCTCCAACTGGGTACAGCTGTTAGTGCGCTTAAGTGCTCCAATTAATATAAAGCTAAAAACAAAGCACTAGTCCCCACTGGCTCCAGCTTCAGAGAGGGTCGGGAAGCCAAGCTGCGCGGAGAGGGAGCGCGAGGCTGGAAGGAGCCTGGCTGGAAGGAGCCGGTAGCAACGGCCACGGGCTGGCCCGGGGAACACGGGGTGCGGGCAGGGCCAGGCCCAGCGCTTCCCAACGCTCCAGCCCTGCCACCGCACCAGACACGGGGAAGGCAAAACTAACCCACGTCTTCTCATTTCTTACACCCCACAGGCGTTAGGTCTGTAGGCACACAGGTATATAACATTAAATACATTTAAAATATAGAGAAACATGCATACAGGCATGTTTCATATATATTTACACACAAACACATAAACATGTATTTGTGTGTATATATAGATATACTATACAGTTTATCCACCAAGCATCCTGTTACGCTGTTCTGCACAGAGTAATCTGGAGTACAGGGAGATGTGCATTGCTACTGCAAAGCTTTATATATCACACCACATAAGCAATGGGCAAGTAACCCTGCTTCTTTCCACAGTGACAGATCTAAAAACAACTCTTCCAACCAGCCCCAAAATGCCTCTTCCTAAATTCCTTCCATCTTATTTTTACAAGCACTGTCTGAATCATGACAACTTTTTTTTCTCCTTTTTTTGATTTTTAAATAATCACGGCATACCGAAACTCACTGAAAAGAGACCAAGGGGATGCAACCTTAAGCTTGAACCACAGAATAGTTTCCTTTTTCGACCCAATATATGGCTTTGTGAGGTCTGACTCTGCTCTTCTTCCTCCCACCTCCAGTTCTTTATTAGTTTCTTGTCCTTTTCAACCCCCGCAACAGGGTGCAATCACCTCCCGCTACCAAAATCTGCCAGATTCGGATTCCACAATCGCAGCCACCCTCCTCTCCACCTCAGCCTAAACGACCAAAGGCACCTACCCGGTGTGTACTGTGGGCTTGTCAGCATGCTCCTAAAAATATATATTGTATAAGTAAATAAATCTGCCAAGCCTCAGATGAGCTGGGATTTTTTTGAATGGGCTTGTTGCATCCGACAGAAGGTTGAGCATCCACCACATCCTGCAGCTTCTCCCACAAAGGAGGGTTTGTGGCTGCTTGCTTGGCATCAGCGATGCCAGCAGCTGTATCATACATATAAGCACCTACTTGCACATTCAGTGAACCATTCCAGCAAATAGCAAGAAAGGAGATACCACAGGCAGCAGCTGCCCAAATTGGTGCCTTCCAAGACCAGCGCCTGGCAAAGCCTTGGCTTGACAGGCACCTCGAGGCTGGAGCAAACGTCCCCAGGAGGCAGCAGCGAAAGCTCCTGCTGCTCAAGGAGGGCTGCTAGGCTGCAGATACCATCTGTGCGGAGCCCAGGATGGGTAATGGTCACCTGGAGAAGCCTCCTGGGTGACAAGGACCTCACAAGTTCCTTACACCCTTCTCCTCCCCATCAACGGCACAATCACCTGTATTTGCTAGCACTCTTCCAAATGACTGTTAGGGACCCCCATTTAAAGGTTCAGCAATAGCAGAAGTTTTTCTTGAAGTCTAACTTGAATCTCTTGTCCTACCCACAATGAGTGAGGAGAATGTATTATTCTCCCCACTTCGCAGCAGCTTTTTATGCATCTGAAAATGGTTTGCATATTCCTCCACTATTTTTTATTCCGTCAGACAACAGATTTCTCTCAACACACCAGGCCCCACTCTTCCAGGCTTTCCACTCCTGCAGTCCTCTGGTGGCACCAACACCAGTCGGTTCAGACTCTGCTTCAATCTCAGAACCTAAAAACCAAACATTTCTCTCCAATAAGGAAAGTTACTTTCTAAAATCTGAAACTGTCCTCTAGAGCATCCTGTTAAAACAGACTGTGACCTTTGGCTTTGTTTGAAGGTTTGTTCTTTTACTTTTGTTTAATAAATCAGACACTGGAGTGGCTGTGAAGAAGCACACTCAGTAGAAAACCCTACGGCAGGTCAGAGACTGCTTTGTGTATATACCCAACAAGAGCTGTTCTTTTCAGATTGCCCTGGGACAGTTCGTATTGAAAGAAAAGTCCCCTAGACCAGCGACACTTGATTTATGGCCCTTTTTTTATACAGAACCGCAAGCCGCAAGTGTGACTCAAGTCAAATCTCACAGCTATTGTATTTAAAAATACGTCATCTGAAATAACTCATCTAATATTCAGCATGTTTACCATTACTTAACTTTAGGAGTTGATTCCTTGCCATACTTGCAAAGAGAGGCCACAGACAGCCGGGAGCTCCACCTGACGCTAGTGAACGTCCTGCTGCAGCAGCAGGGCAGGTTAGCGGCCGCGTGCCCGCTGGCTGTGCCGCAGCAGGGGAGCCTCTCGCCTCGCCAAGGGCTGGTTGCGCCGCTCGCACACCCGCCTCGAGCCAGGCAAACCCTTCGGCTTGTTCTAACACAGCAGAACAAGGCAAACGAAACAACAACATAAACAATCTGGGGACAACTAAGGCAAAAAAGGCGGCCAAGAAGAGGCCAGGAGTACACGTCTAACAAAGGAAAGAAAAGGAACTGAAATCTTTAACAATATCTTTGAAATTATTCTCCCAAAGTAACCTCTCCATCAGAGGCATGGAATCCAAAACACAGAAAGTGAATGAGAAATCTGTATGCTCTAATCTTCCGATCAGGTAATAAATAATATCTTCACGATATCGTCCCTTTCAAGAACTCTCAGAATAATATCCATTTCCTAATGCACACCAGGCTGTAGCTATATGGAATTAGTAAATTGTACCTTGCTTTCCTTTAATGCCCAACAGATGTGCAGGAGTACTGGATCATCAATATATTCCTCCAGTTAAACAGTAAGCAATCAAAAGAAAGGGGCGATGTGTCTGTCGAATACTGATCAGCCCTCATGCACGGCTCCAAATCTTGCCAAGGAGAAGAAAGGAAAACTGACAGCCAAAAAGGAAAAACTATTCGCAAGTGGCACGTACTTTATGAGCAAAACATGCTCTGAAACCTCCCAGGCTACCAGCTTTGGTAGTCTTCCAAATAATGCAATTAAAATTGGTAATGATGTTAATGTGGTGGTAAATATCTTCTAGCTTGGTAAATAAAAAACATCATCAGGTCTCTGTATTGAAATACCTAGATAATGAAGTTATAATAAATTCCCTGACTTGTGTCTTAGGAGACTTCTCAATGACCTCAGTATCCTGAAGCCTGAATTTCATAATGAGACAAGTCCAGAGTCCAGTGAAACAGGCAAGTCAGTTTTCATTAATTCTCTTTTATCCGAAACACTTTTTGTAATAAAGTGGATATTCCTATTTACTGACAGGAAAATGGAAGAAGAAAAATACTTTCGCGTCTTTACCATGATTTCTTGGTGAGCCAGCACCACCAACAGAACACAAGGCTGCTCACTTCTGTCTTCTGAATAAACCTGTGCCAACATTAGCCCCCACAGATTTTAAACATGAAATAAAAGTAAGATTCTAACTTGTCCAGAGATCTCCTTTTAACTGATATTGAAGGAGGAAGAGGAAGATTTCAATATTTTCTATCAGTTTAAGCTTTCTTTTAGCAAAATACGCTGCCTGTCTCTCTCTGGGTTAGTTGTTTTCCTGGCGCTGATGTTCACACCAGATGTATTCCCAGTGGACTCGCCAGGAGGGACTGAATTTTCCATTGATTTGAATGTGCTCTGGGACTCCAGTTTTGCCTTTCTACTAAGGTATTTCAGATCAATTCTTCTCTTATTTACTCCGACAGCTGAGATGTTTGCAGCTGCCTAAAAAAAATCAGTGATGTTGATGTTAATGATGAAGTTCAAATCAAGCCAGAGTCCAGAGCAGCCGAATCTCGCAAAGAATTGTGCGTACGGCAAATGTGGTTTATAGCTTAATTTAAACGACTTGCTAGCTCACTCTAAGATTTGCCTATTAAACTCGCCAGCCTTGCACACAGATCTGTGGCGAGCCGGGCAGCGCCCCAGGTGACATGTGGCCCCAGTTCTGCCCGTGGGGACAGCAGCCCTGCCCTCGAGCCAAGGCAGGCACCCAAACAACCCACAAAGGGGCCCGGCTGAGCAGCGCTGTCTGAAAAGGCTTTATAGGTAGTGTTTTTCTGTGAAAAAATAGTCATTTCATTGCAAAGTAAGCAAGAGACCCCAGGGTCAACCACCTGCCATAACGCAGGCAGCAGCGAGCACGGAGCGTGAATGTTAAACAGGCGGGTTACCTGCCCTAACTACTTTTGCCTGCTCTCAAATCCCCATTCCCATTTGCTTTCTTGCCCATGGGATATTTTAAAAAGTCCTGCCTTCTCTTGCTTACAGGGAATAAATGAACTTGGCAGCGAGTCACAGGGAAACCTGCTGTTTTCCACTGCGGGGAAGGGGGCCGCAGGTGGAGGAGCAGGGGCGCCAGGGGTCCTGGCTGCCACACGCGGACATGGGGGCAGCTTCTTGTTCCCAATCAAGAACTTCAGCACCGCAACAGCAGAGTTCAGCCCAGATGAACAGCAGCTTCCCGTACACCACAGAGCTCCCCAGCGCAGGCACGCAAGCCCTACTGCAATTACGTTTTAGTCCTTTAGAAATCAAACAAACAAAACGCAAAGAAGCAGCACCACCCATCTCCAGAGGGTGGAGAAAGCAGCTCTATCTTATTTAAATAAACCCCGGGTTCTTCACTTAACTGTTCAGATGGGGCAAGAAGCTGCCCCACAGAGTTGATAGAGCCCAGCAGAGAGGATATGGCCATCTGAGCTTGTTCATTGATCCTGCAGGACAGACCTAGTGATTTTGTGAAATACGCGATTTCTGAACTTAAGTTGTGCCAATAGGAAACAAGTTCGGGCACTCACGTACCAACATAAACACCCTCAAATACCTATTTTAACCACTATCTATTTTTTAAAGTTATTGTTAGAAAAAAAAATGAATGCTCTTTGCAGCCCTCCAGCGGCGGCACGGAGCGGAGCGAGGAGCTCCCTGCGCCACGGCGGCGACCGCCCGACAACAACGCGGCACCTGGGCAGGGGGAGAGAGCCCAGCACCGGCCCGAAAGCCACGGGGGGCAAAGAGAGGGGGGACAAGAGCAGCCAGGGGCCCGCGGGCTGCTCCCAACCTGCTGGGAACCCTCGGCCCGCCAGGACCCGCAACGGGAGCGGCGACTCCAGCCGGGAGCCGCGCTCGGCTCCGCGCCCGCGCAGGCAGGACGGCACTCGCAGCACCTGCCCCCCAGGTCGGGGCTCACGGAAGTGGGGTTTTTTTCCCCCTCTGTTTTTTTAAACGCAATCCCTTAAGTTTTCCCTCCAATCAATGAAGCACAGCAAGAGACCACATCCCCTAGGTATACATATATAAATAAAAAGGATCTGCTTATAATTTTTTTAGGGATGTGAAGTGATGCTCACCGAGCTGCAGCTCTGCAAGTTCTCAGAACTTAGAGCTCGAAACTCACAGCGCAGCGGCGTGAAAACGACGCCGAGAGAAAACAACGTAACGAAAATCGAACAGAAGATAAAACAAGGCAGAGCCGAGCCGAGTGGCGGCAGGCGCCGGGCTGCTCCGCGCAGCGGCGGCTCCCGCAGC
>VZSG01000151.1:1206851-1348252 GCA_013398315.1 Nothoprocta pentlandii
TTTTTTTTTTTTTTTTTTAAAGGAATGGTATGTCTGCATAGCAGGAGCTCAGAGTATTCGGACACTGTTTTCCAGCAGTATCTCATACTATACAGCTGCCCCTGGCTTCTGCTGCTCTAGTTTCCTTGGCAGTAACTATACACTTGTCTGGAGAAAGGAAACCTGGGTGGCTTTTGTGGTTCTAAAAACACCACAAAGAAATGAGCAAGAGCATGGACTGGAAACAGGTCAGAAAAGCTGTTACTGAAAGACAGTGTTTCCAAAAATGAGAAATAATGGGAAAGCGACATCAGAGACCTGATGCTGCAACGCACCCACATAGCTGCCCACATGGATCCACACATTTCACCCTCAATAAAAGTCAGTTGAATCCAAATAAATGAATTTCAGTGCAGTCTCTTTTAAAAGATGAGTTTGACAGACACAGAGTGACATCAGCGTAGAGTCACATATACAGGGCAGAGAGGGATGGGTTCATCATTCCAGGAGACAAGATGAATTCTCAATAATATAATCTTATTCATTCTGTATTTCTGAGCTAAAGAAAGGGCAACCTCCAAAGAGCTGAAATCCTGGAATTATTCCAGATGCAGTGCTGTCCTTTCACCATAGATTTAGATGAAACATTATTTTCATTACTCACAGCATACCGTAAGACATAGAAGGACAAATAAGCTATTAATTTCGTCAGACGAAAGATAAGTTCAAATCTACGATGTTTGCAAGGTTCTTGATAATGCAACAGCAGCTCTACTTATATTCCCTTTACGTCTTGGCTCGCCAGCAAGGTTTAGAGTTTCCAGAAGGCTAAGCTCTTAGCAGCAACACCACCAAACGCTGTAATTACTCTAAAATTTCTCAAGCACTAAGTTTTAATACAGAAATACAGTCTGAGCAGGGAACCTTTACACTGGAAGGTTTTTCCGCATGTGCTGGGACTCGGGGCAAAGCACCTAGCACAGACAGGCAGGATGCTCCCGGTGCATGTTGTACTCCGCACGAGGACCCCATCCCAACGGCCCCGCTCCCGTCGAGCCGCGCTAGGAGTCGAGCTGAACAGCCACTGCTCACAGACCCCATGTATTTGGGCTAGGTGGGTACCACGTAAGGCATCTGCCCAGCCCCACAGCCTGGGGCTGCGCTAGGAAACCAGTGTGACCCACTGCTCAAAGGGGGTTAGGTGGCTCGTGACGCCCTTCTCATACGTGGCTCGTGACGTCCTTCTCCTTCACTCGCTTTCTGGCAACGCAGCCCAGGATTCTGAGTTAAGTTTATTTATTTTCCCTAGAGAATGCCATTAGTGAAAATGCTCTCATTTAGAAAATTACATCTTGCTACGCTTTCAGGGAGAGCGTTAGTTGCTCTTCTGAGTAACTGAGAAGTTCCTATTTTGAGCATTGTAAACTGCAGCGATGCTTGGGGTAGTGATGAATTCAGACTGAGCTTATTAGCCCATTAATGCCTGAAATGCTGCAGTTAATGGACGAACAAAACAAAAAGGTAGAGCAGCAGAGCTCCTTTTCAGAGCTGCCTCTTCCCACTGCCATTAGTGACTTGCTGCAGAAACTCCATTTTTTTCCACAGAGATTTCTCCTTGTCAATAAACCATAGAAAAATGTTGCTAAAAAATACAGTTCAAAAAATCATAGAATCATAGAATGCCCAAGGTTGGAAGGGACCTCCGAGGTCATCTAGTCCAACGCCCTTGCTCACGCAGGGTCACCTAGAGCACGTGGCACAGGGCTGCATCCAAGCGGGTTTTGAAGATCTCCAAAGAAGGAGACTCCACAACCTCCCTGGGCAGCCCGTTCCAGGGCTCTGTCACCCTCACTGTCAAAAAGTGTTTTCTCAAGTTCCTGTGGAACTTTTGGTGCCTCAGCTTGTGGCCGTTTCCTCTAGTCCTGTCGCTGGCCACCACTTACAAGAGGCCGCTCCCTCCTCCTCACTGCCTCCCTTGAGGTGTCTATAGACACTGATCAGGTCCCCCCTCAGCCTCCTCTTCTCCAGGCTGAACAGGCCCAGCTCTCTCAGCCTTTGCTCATATGGCAGATGTTCCAGGCCCCTGATCATCCTGGTAGCCCTGCGCTGGACTCTCTCCAGCAGCTCCACATCCCTCTTGTCCTGGGGAGCCCAAAACTGGACACAGTATGGCAGTTCATTAGCCCCTGGCAATGACAACCTGGCTTCTATATGTTTTAGTCACTTTTTGCTTTGAAAAAGCTGCAAATTAGCTTTGCTAATGTAAAAAATTACTATCGAGTAAAAAATTATTACTCTCCAAACAGTTCTAGATGCTGCTAGCTATCAATTCATAGATAAATCAAAATACACCATTAAAATATCAAACAATTAAGGAGTGTAAAGTTACTTCAGATGCCCATGGATCAATAAAATACAACCTGTACCTTCATCAGGCTAAAACTGCCTGTTAAGCAATAGGAATTATTGATTTTTCTAAAATGTTTTTCAAGTCCGTCGTTACTCTTGGCTACCTGCGGGACCGCCTGCAGGCCGCTCTCCTGCTCCTCTCCGTGCCCGGTGCTGCAGGTTGCCCTGCCGGGGCACTCGCAGCTCCGCTCGGTCCTTCCACGCACACAGTTACTGCTCGTGCAGCATCAATGCCGAGCAGCAACACGGTAATGCTGCCTCCCCGTCATGCCTGCACCCAAAGTCCTGCCAGCAAGAGCCAATGCTTCCTTCTCCCATGCTGCCCACCGCCTCCTCAATGCCATTTTCCATGGGACAAACCTAACGGAGGGCAACTTTCTATCACTTTTTTTTTTTCTCCCACTCTTTTTTTCCCTTGCATTTCTAAGTTGCACCATCTTCCTGTCATCAGGTGAGGAATTCTGTATGCAGCTGGATTTGCGACTAGTCCTGGACAGGGCTGCTGTCTCACCCATCCACACTGAGCTTTCTCAGGGCAGTGAGCACCATAGGGCGGTTTCCACTGGAGCAGCACAGGCTGAGAATCAGTTTAGGAACTTGGGGTAAAGGCAAAGTCAAACAGGAATGAGGTAAATCCTAGGAAAAGAAGTTTGCTGAGCAAAAGTGAAGAAATGGTGCAATTGTTTTGCATCTTTCAGATCTCCAAGATCTTTGCATGTGAAAGAACTATAACATTTGACCACAAAGAGATGGATAGTGCACAAAGTGCAGAAAACAAACAGGAAGGAGGTAATGCTGAATACCGCCAGTCCTCAAAGTTATTTTTTCCACTTTATTAAAAGATGCTGAGATTCTGTTGCTGCTAAACAGGCACCTCAGCTGTAGTGCCAGTAGCTTTGGTGTGATGAAAATCTTGGGCACAAGTCATAAGGAAAAGTCCTTGAAGACGCTTGGATCTCTCACAAGGGAGCTCTACAGCAACCATGACAGCAAGGGAGCCTGTACTGAAGATGGTGGCACACGGACTTCCTACCAAAACCAGCTGATTTCACTGAGCCCAGGTTCAAAGCACTGCACAAAGACTAAATTGCAACTCAGACGCACTGTGAAGTGGAAACGGGATTAACTTTTTAGACCATGACCCAACAAAACACAAAGAGAGTGCTTAGAGATGAACAATAGCCACAGCTTTCAAGGTATAAGCTATATTGTGCCTAATTAAGTATTGATTATTTAAGTTTTCTGAGAGAAAATGTTAACTTATTGCTCTTCTCATGAGATCTATATCAACATTTTGGATTTTAATAACAGGAACAGCAGGATAGAAAAATGAAGAGTTGAATGTTCCAAAAAGTTAAAATCCCAGTTTTGCTCTCCACTTGTTAAAATGACTATAAACTACCATTTCACCACAGATGATTAATTACTGTCCTGATGAAGAGAACTGCTATTATAATGCAAATATTCAATCTGAAGAAATCATTTTTTACAGTTTCATGACTAGCTAAAGCAGGAAAGGGCTCATTTCAAGCCCATGGAATGCACAGGGTCAACTACCATTGATTTCACCACTGAGTTTTGCAAAGCATAATATCCAGAAGCCTGGAGCAAAACGTTCCCTGAGTTCAGCTGCCAAGAAATCACATCTCCAATCCAGTTTTAATTAAGCCACATATGTGAAATAAAGAAGAATTAAATCCAACTATATTTTCCAATTTTTTTGTTTTTGAGGTGGGGGGAAGTGAATTGCGCTTATTCTGCACATGAAGAGCAGCAGTCAGGGTCTCTCTGGACAAAAGAAGATGGAAAGGGGGAAAAAGAAGGAAAGGGGGGGAAAAAAAAGAGCACAAAAATCTAAGCAGAGCAAATTTGAGTTTGGAGCAGGAGGAGCAAGAGGAGGAAGAAGAGGAGGAAGAGGCATGCCTTGTCTTCAAAATAAGCTAGCAGAAGCTAAGTGAACAGTCTCAAAACCCCTGATCACACTGCAGGGATGTTATGCATCACTAGGGTCTCCTTGCACAATTCTAATGAGGAACCTGTTGCCCCTAGTTTTATTAAGTACAATAACCCATCAGCTTGAAGATGGACAGGTTTCACACTAAGACTCAATTTCTTGCCCTTCCCGCCTGCTTCTCCAGATGCTCTACAAAAGCAGGAGAATCTGAAACACACTGGTCCTTAATTCTCTTCTATTGAAGGATTCCAAAGTGTTTTGTGAAGCATTTAATTAAGTCTCACAGTTACTTTTTCTTCACAAAAGTGTTAGTCCTTTTTTGTAGAAAATGCTTCAACAATAAGAAGTTTCAGCGCCCACAGCAAGATCACACAGGCAGTTCTCATGAACCCGAAGAGCTGGTTCCTGACAGGCAGAGGAGCAGGACAGGAGCCAAGCTCCTCAATGCTGCTGTCTCTGCCCCAGTGGGGGGACAGCTCTCTGAACGCATCTCTTAGAAACTGTCCCATTTACTGCTTGTGAGTAGCTCTTCCTGGTAAATAAAGAAGCATCTTTCAGCAATGGTGTTAGCACAAAGAGCAGGAAGCTCCTGGCTGGGCACACGCAGCTTTGGTCTCCTCTGATGGAGGAGGAACAGGGGCTGGAGGAGGACATGGCCTCCACAAGCACCTTCATAGAGGTGTCTGGAGAAGATGAGTGTCTCTCTGCTGCCATCTGCACCATTGAAAGGTGTGGAAAAACTGCAGGGGGATTATGAAGGAGGTGCAAGAACGCCTGGAGAACTGCAAAGTGTTTTGCACAGACCAAACAGGAGGTTCATGCTCTTCATTTCGTGAAAGTGCATTAAGCAGGTCTGAAATCGGGTAATACAAAGACAAGTAAATTATGAGGTCATTCCATTTAGCAGACAAATCAAGTAACTTCCAAAAGCTGACATCAGAAGGAAGAATAAGTTAAAATAGCTATTGCAACAGATTATCAAGAAAAGAGACAACTTCTTCAACGCACAGCATCACTAATGTGAGGGCAGCAGCCAAAGGGCGAGGGCGGCCCGGCCGCGCGCGCTCTCGGCTGAGGTTAGTATCTCTCCTGGGCACCCAGGCAGGTCTGCCCCAGCCCCCTGAGAACAGATGCAGCAAGTTAAGAGAACAGCACAAATAAGAGAAAAGGGGAAAAGGTAAAACTTAGGCAAACAAGGAACACTGCATTCTGCTACGCTACAATTTCGCTGCTTAAAAAGGGGGTAAGAAATAACACAAGGACTATCCATCAGAAGGTAGTTTAAAGTTGGTGCTATTTTGGGATCTCCAATTCAGAAAGAGTTCAAGTGCTCATAATTGAAGAGTCCCTTTACTCAGGTCCATGACTAAAAGCCATACAGAGATCACAACTTCACATTACCTAGTCTATGCAGCAGTATCAGACTTTATGCTACAAGAATGTCAGGAATATGCATTAATAATTCACTCATTTTTATTCACTGTGCTTTAATTTTGGTTAGTATGATAATCCAGAAGTCAATTTTCTTTGAAACACAATATAGCTGTTACAAATCTAAGATGTTTGCAAAGGAATACCCTACACCAACTTATGTAAAATCATTTAAACACTTCATTTTTCATTTCTGAACTAAGCTGCTTAGAAACTGGGAAAGAGTAAGTGCAGTTGTTGCAGTTTCTTTGTATCCCTGTGAGATGCAGAGTACACAGGTGGTGCTGCCCAGGTAATTACGTGTAGGACCGAACTGAGGAAGACTTTGAAGGCTCTAACTAATGGAATCATTCACCTGGAGCCCTCGCGAACTTCTGCTCATGCCATGAAAGCCACTTCAAAGCGAAGGATTTTATGAAGATTTTTGTTTGATAAAAAAAGTCAGAAAGGTTTTTGACTAAATTGTCAGAAACACTTTTCAATATGTGGCAGCAGCAGAAAGCAAAGAAGTGTTGCTAATAAATAATGGCACAGCACGCTCAGAAACATGCAGATGAAAGCATTTCAGGTAATGCTGTCAGAGGAACATGAGTGACCTGGGAGTTCTTCATGATGCAGTTGTGATTTATAAAGCAAGACTAGATACACCAAGGAAAGAAAATGGAAGCAGAACTCTAAAATCTTTTACAGATTTGGCCCTCAATTGCTTTGGAAGTAAGCCATAGGATACCTGGTTACTGAATCTTCTCCTTCACATTATTTCTGTGTTGAAGGGAGAAGCATCTTCAGTCTAGCTCCCACACTGAAGGACAGAACTCCGACCAGCCTCCATTTCCTTGGCAGAACACTCAAAATTAAGGGTAGCTGGATATTCCTCAGAGCTTTAACTCGTTGCTTTGTAAGAAAAATACTGCCTCGGTCCTCTTGTTTACTGCTGGAAAAGGCAGAGGTCTCAGCAAGACAGAAGCAGAAGGTGTCTGTGGCCACCTCCTGATATCCTGCAGTCACTCATTTCGTTGGACCTTTACCAGGATGAACTATTACAGAAGGAAATAAATCAGTAAAAGAGAAAATGAGGTGATCTGAGAGCCCGGGATGCAGAGTGTGGCCTGTCTGCTGTCATACACAGTGTCTGGATTTATAAAACGGCTGTTGGCTCTAGGGCTGCTTGACTGAGGAATTTTGCTCCGTATCATCTAAGGATCCCATCAGGTGACTCCTCCAGGACAATAAGGTGTGGATCAAGCAATGACAAAAAAGTAGATAAAAGAGATAGTTCAATTCTGAATAAAGAATTAAAACACAATTCAGACCAAACCTAGACTTTAACAGAACACTTGAATTCTTTATGTTCCTAGACCTTATTTTACACTTAAGAACATTCATTTTAAATCAAAGAAAAACCCACAAGTATTTAAAAGATTGCTAGAATGCACGACAGCAGTGCTCTGCAGCAGGAGCAGTGACTGGCGTATTCGTCTCTGCCACACTGCTAGCACTCTGTGCACGACATCCTCGGGCAATGTTTCCTGTAATTGGCACAGGAAGAGCAGAATATTTTTACTTGGGGGACAAAGCTGAGAATTCAGTTTCTTATTCTCTTTTTCAATCTTTCCAAACAACAAATTGACACTCCAGTTAATATGGTCAATTTGAGCTTCCATTAGATGGGAAAGTTGCCAAAACCAAGAACTAGCCATATGCTGAATGCTCTGAAGAGGTAGTAACTCCATAATTGTGCTGCTTTTTGGCTTCTTCCTCACTAGGCCAGAATGTCCTTACTATCTCCATAATGTTAAGCCTAGCCAAATCTATTCACCTCCAGAAATTCTTAGGAAGTTCACAAAAACAGACATAAACTAAACTTGTGATAAGCAAAGAGAGAATTACTAAGCACTGACAAGAGAAAATGTTATCCTAAGCTCAATGGGTTTATCAGGAATTAGGCCACAGCACAGTGGTGTAATGATCAAGTCATGCAGATGTATACTTTGGGTTAGCTGCACAAAGGAAATTCCCCCAAATCCGTGGGCAGTTCTGCTTGCAAAGAGCAAAGGGCTCAGAAGTTGAGACATGTAACAGCTGTAACCTCACACTTGGCCAACTGTTAGGCTGTTGACTGACAATTCCTCATTTCCCTCCTGACATCCCTCAGTCTATAGGTCTACTTTTTTTTTTATTTATTTATTTCACTTATAAGTTATTTCTCCCCTTTTAACAGCATTGACCCCAATTAAAACTAAAAAAACATAAAGACAATGACGCCTGTTGTGGTTAGTAGGAATCACCATTTGCATTCAAGTCTCTTAAAGCTCTTGGATTTTGCCTTGTGCTACAAAACCAGTGCTGAAAAGAGCTACACTGAAAAGTAAAAACAACAAAATCAAAGGGATTTCTCCCCTTTTCACAGTAACTAATGCTAAACTCTCTCAGAAGATTCAGGAAAAGCAAAACACTTTCAAAATACAGGAAAGAAACTTTAAAGTAAGATAAAAATCTTTTTGATATCTGAGTCAGAGAAATGGTTAACGTGCATTTTGGTTCCAGCGGAGATATAAAATTAATGCACAGTTGCTGTACTCCCACAGGAGCTCGGGGATGCACAAGGCAGTTATCAGACAAACTTTTAAAAGACCACATCCCACAAGCACCAAAATCCGTTATTCTGACTGCGCAGCATCGAAGAAGCTACAGTCGCCTCCATTTGTCAAACAAAATAATTTTGACATTTAATTTTTCAGGGTTTATAGTAATCATAGGCATTTCAAGCAGTCTGATAAATATGCAGAAGTGTAAATCTGATTCCTAAGAATAAAACCCAACAGGTTGCAAATATTAAGCACAGCAAAGCATATTTGCAAAGAAATACAAATCTACCTTTTTTAATAGATAGCAGCTCCTATAATGAAGATAATTAGCTTCCATTACAAACCACCATCTCATTTTGCTTATAACTCCAAATCCCATGGCTTTTATGGGTCAAAATTTTGTTGGGATCCTACACCTTGGAGTACCTCATGTAATTAAAAATTACCCTGCAATACATATTTTCCAGCAGACTAAATTAAGCATAAGCAAGCTTAGTTCCATCACGTATGAGCTTTTGAATGGCTGATACTGAAACTTCAGGCACACAGTGGATACAGATGAGAGCCTCTGTGGGACTAAAAGTAACAAGAGTCCAGAACAGAACGGAAGAAGGATGCAAAATGCTACTCCTTAATCTGGTTTAAAAGCTGCAAAGCCTTGTGAAAATTCAGAGTAAGGGACAGATCCTGACCAAGGGTTTAAATTTTAAATACACATTGCAACCAATGCAAAGACGTAAGAGGCAACGTGTTTTGTTCCAAGCCCCCTTCAACATCGGTGGTAAAGGAGTTCTTTGACTTCCTCCATGGGCAATAAATAACAAAACCCTTGGAGCTACAGGAGCGACTGATAAGACTGTGCACTCCACATGGAGCTAATGAAACACATTGGCTTTTTGCCTTCAAAACTCCTCTACTTTACAATGCTGTCCCATACCTGAGCATTCAGGGCTGAAAAAGGATGAAGTTACAAATCACGCTAGAAACACGGAGTTTTGTGGCACATCCATTAATTCATGCCACACTCTTACAAAGCTACTAGAGAACCTTAAGAAGTGGGCATGCAGCGTCTGTTAATGCTTCTCTTGCTGCAGAGCAAAAAGCTGCCTCCTGATGCATGCAGAACATGAAGCCTTAGTCTCCCATGGCTCCCAGGTGGAGAGGGCCCCTGTTTGGGTGCAGATCACCATTACCCACTACAGCTACTGGAAAGCAAAACCAGAGGTAACACTTGTTGATGTTAATTCTCTCCCCATAGAGAGAAAGAGGATTTCCGCCACCATCTCCAGAGCTTGTGGAACTCCCTGCTCCCTGTCTTGTTCCTCACATGTCCCATCTCCACAGCTGTTCTTCCCAAAACAGCATCCAAGGTAATGTCTCCTCCTGCATGGCAAGGAACTACCCTTCCCTGGGCGCCAGAGCAGAGCAAGCACCGTCACCTTGCATTACAGTGAAGGGCTGCAGACCATGCTGAAAATATATTTTACATTGCAATGCAATGTTCAGTTGTTATTTCATCAAATACGAGGCAACCTGACATATACATCCGTTACAAGAATAATTAGAGTAGATAAGTTGTGTTGGTGTCCCTCTCTGTTAAACAAAACAATGGATTTTCATTCAGAGGGGCACCTTGGAAGATTAATGATAATAATGAACCATGAAATATTTCCTTCCTAGGGTGGTTAATCTGAAACAGAGGAAGCAATCATTTCACCCAGGAGGGATAATCCTTTGAGGAAAACTTTCAGTGAAATAATATATTGCCATATCTCATCCCACATATGTCAGCAAAGGAACTATCTGTATTGTGCTTCACACAGTAAAAGCCAACAAGCAGAAGGAGGGAAATGGGCTGGCACAGAGATGTCCCTGGGAGGCTGCGGACTCGGCAGGGACACAGCACAGGGAGCCATGGGACAAGTAGCCAAGGTGGCACCGCTGCCCCAGGCACGGGCAGTGAGACACGAGTTACAGCAGCCCGAGGGTGCCCCACGCGTCCCCAGGGCCCGCGAAGCCGCCCCTTGGCTGTGGGGCAGGAGGGCTGCGCTCAGCCCCTCGGCCTCGGTCCACGCTCAGCCCCTGGGCCGCTCTGACCTGGGCCTCACCATCAAGCACTACACACACATACGTAAGAAAAACAACACACCTAAAGATACATATATGCTTCCTATTTGCAGTGAAGCCTTTTCAATCAAACACTGATTTTTCCATAGTGGAAAAAGATCCCCAGATTTCAGCTTATTTGGAATGAGCCCCTAAGCATCTTGCTAAGAAACCCACGCTCCATCTTTCAAGAAAATTCACCTGCCTTTTGTGTGGGGCAGATAAGCCATTTGATCAATATTTTCAACACTAATCAAGGCTAAGAGCAATTTTATTTCTCTCCTTTCCCTAAATTGCGTTGGACAGCAACCAAATGCATCACACAGGTGCTGTGCTGATGGCAAGTAGAATGAGCTGAAGGGACACAAGCTTTCAAGAGTAAGTAATTCTATTCAGCAGGTAATTCCTCATATTTATCTAACCTACACCTCAGAACAGTGGGAAATGCTAAATTTTTACCAGAAAAAGCTCCAATAAATAACCATATTTCTAGATTCTGTTTTTTAAAATGTAAGTGCCTTTTTATTACTTGAACTGGTGACTGCTGTTGTTCTCATAATTTTCTCTAAGATATATTTTATGCCCACAATATTCTCAGGCTGAAGCACTAATTAGAATCGTATTCCCATATTGCCATTTTCTTTTCGCTGTTCATATTTCTTGCAGGAAACATTCTCATCTATCCAGGTGCTGCCAGTTTCCTTCAGTAAGTGCCTGCAGGACCCTAACCACGCAGGGCTGGCGGGGATCTGCAGCACATGAGGCCAAGGCTGTATTTATTTTTAGGGACTGCCCCTCACTGCGACGAGGACAGGCAGCATCATGTAAGAGCTGCTGCTGCTCATATGGCCTAGAGCAAAACCTCAGATGAGGGGTTCGTTCCTCCAGCTCCAAGCGCCAGACCATCACCTGCACTACCCCTCTCCGATGCTTCCATTTGGATCCAGAGCTTCCCTCCCTTCTCATGGGAAACCAGAGACCTGGAGAGGAAGATGCCATTCAGCAGTACCCAGGAAAGCTGCCCCCCTCCCACAGTAGGACGCTGTAGCTGAGCTACTGCTGCCACACTGCCAAGAGCTTCGCCGGCCGCCTGCCCGCGCTCGCGGCCGTCGCGCCCGGCTGGCGACAGGTCGTCGGGATCACGACGACAGAGGGTGCCCGACACGTGAGGATGCAGCAGGACTGCGGTCGGTACGGCTGCCATGGCACAAGGCTCCAGGTATTGCTAAGGAGGCACCTTCTACAGCACGAAATAAATCAGTTCATCAGCCAGTTTGCTCTTTGGCCTTACCGACAACCCTGACTAAATATGGCTGCAGTCCAAGTGCACGAGCTGCCCCAGGAGGATGATCTCACTGGGACCTGTGCTATTTGTGCGTCATGCAGCCATCAGGACTTCATTAATTCTAGGAAAACACGAGGGAACAGAGCAGAGGGAATATCACGTTACCTATCAGGATGTGCTGAGATGCATCGTTGGGATGGGAGACAGAGCAGACTCTGGCTCTGCAGCATCCCCACTGGTTTGCTTTCGCCTTCAAGCAGGTTGTTTGGGCTTTGTGCCCCACATTACACACTTACAAATATCACATGCAGCTCCTTGTGCTTGGTACCTTTATTCCTTCCTCTGACACTACAATGTAAAGCAAAGAAAAAGTTCCCTTTGACAAACATCTCTGGAGCCCACAGGATCTTGCTGAACGCTCTCTGCTGTGCAAACAAAATTTAAGACAATTTTATAAGGCCTATTATTTACCCAGCTATAACAGCCTCTTTCTTGGCGGACGGCATTATAATTATCCACTTTTATCATTAACACTTTGAGTCAGTGGTTAATGTAGAGGTGACAAATCACCAAAATGCCTGACAGTTTATGGCTTTTAGCACTAAGGAATGTCTTTTTATTTCATATCCCTTATGTGTATCATATTTCTCTTAGATGTCTTCTGCTCCCTTACACACATACATGCCCATTCATAATTAAACACACTTAATCATAATTTATTCACACACAACCCATTACCAAAATCTCTGCAGTTTACTGTTAGTGCACATTAGTTAAACTTTGGAAAGGAGTGGAAATTTCTGACTGACTATTGTATAAAGGCAATATCTTAGGTTCTTTATCTACAGCAAAAATACCCCCTGCTTAATTTTGTTAACCATGAGATGGGGGAATGCTAGTGCCACTACTTCATCTGCAGAGAATAGTATCAGATTTTTTTTTTTTTAAGCCAAACACTTTCCAAATGCACGTTTTTCATTACCAACTCAAGCAGCCACGTTTCACTTACACCATCGTGCAGCAGTCCAGGTAACTGCACATGTATCACAGAGCACATACTCATAGAGTATGTCCCATACTCTCCCCAAGCTAAGACAAAGTGTGCAGTAACAGCACTGCAGACCCCGGGGGTGCAGAGCTGCGAGCGTCAGGACTGGTGTCAACCACCACCACCAAACCACACTGTCACCTGCCCCTCTCCAAGGCAAAGGGAGGCAGCTTGTGACACCGCTGGTGGCTCCTGGCACGTGTCACCCTAGGGCACGAGGAGCGCTTCCCTCCGGCCCCACATGGGCATCGTTCACCCCTGCGCTGCCTCCCCTCACCTCCCTGCTCCCGGCGACGCAGGCAGCGGGAGCAGAATGTGACCCTTGGGTTTTCTAGCACGGTGGTCACTTTTGGAAAGAATGAGCAGCAACTGTTAAAACAAAACAAACCCCACTTGAAATCCAGCATGAAGCAGCAGGCCAGAAAAAGAGAATGGATCAGAAGTGACCTCAGCCATATGCGGAACCGTAAGGCTAGTTAGGATTCCTCCCAAGTGAAAAATAGAGAAGAGCAACTGGCAAATGGCAGCCTCATTATCATGAACTCTTTTTAGTAGCAAAACAAAAATTAGCCCTTAGATCTTTTTTAACAGACTAGACCATCCAGTGTTAGAGGCCTTTTGATTTCTTTTGAATAGCTATCAAACCACGGAAGCACCTTTCTCAGTAGTATTGAAAGCACAGCACTCAGCTGTAAGAGCTGTATGCACGCTGCATTTATCTTCCCACAAACACTAGATGTTTAAATAGTTGGGACATAATGCTGGGAAATACAGGGGGAGGTAAAAAAAAAAAGTGGAAAGCTGGATGAAATGAACACGGAGTGCAAAGATACTTGCTTCTCTGTGATACACAAAGCTTTCCATACTGTCCTTCAGAAATACTCAGAAATGGAGCTAGAGAGCCAGCTAGATAAAAGAACTCATGAACAAGTCCTGAAACGCTTTTTTTTTTCTCTCTCCTTTTAGTAATGTCAGCACCACCACGTAAAACCAAGATCATTTTCTGCAATCTTAGGTCTATATTAAGTGCTGTAGCAGAGAGGAACACTGATGTCCTTAATCTGAACAACCTCAATAGGACTTTTTCAAAGTAGAAACTAGGTATGCAGCCAGATCCCAACCCACTGCAAATAGCAGAAGCACCAGTAAAGCTAAGACAGCTCTGCCCTCTCCTGCCAGCCACGGCTCCCAAGCAATGTAACCCCATCAAGACACCACCTCTGCCCTCCTGGCAGTTGAACACTGAAACATTTGCAAGTTCCTTGACCAAAAATACTGCAGTTTCCCATTTCAGCTTATGTGTCCCTGGAAGCTTGGGTTGATGACGCTTTGACAACTTCCAATAACCATCTCCTTCCTTGGATGAAGGTTTAAGCCCTCCCAGGCACAGCTCAGCAGTTCCTGCTCTAGGATGGTGACAGAGCACTGCACCCATCAGCTAGCCGTCCCCTATGCCCATCACCTTAATTCAGTGCTTCCCTTTAATGGCAAAGGAGGCTGCTCACACATCCCCATCAGGGATCCTTGCTAGGAAAGGCAAGCTTTTTTTTTTTTTTTTTTTTTGGACCTTAGTCTTTGCCCCCAAGAGCCATCTCTGATCTTAGTTCAGGATCAGGTTTCTGAACTGCTCCCCACCTGTCTCACCCTTGTTTATCTAGCCAGGGACTTGCATTTCTTACCCTACCAGTGAGGCAGGGCAGCAGAGCCACCTGACTTCACAGCTTATGTTTCTTCATTGCCTCACGTCTGCAAATCTCAGTCAGAAGCTGAACTCTCTGCAGTTTCTCTGCACCCACAATCACAGATCTACTTGGCTCCCCAGAATCAAGCAGAGATGAAGAAACTTTGTACCTCCTGTGAGCTTTGGTTCAAATACAGTTGAGCTTGCCCAGCTGTAAAATCCATCTTTCACCTGGTTTCAAACTCCACTGTGTAGTTTGGGTTGAGAAAAAACAACCCTACATGAGTAGGGAAAAATGAGATTGGAAGCGATGCAGGTAGTCCTGGCAGCTGAAGAGGAGCATTCAGCCCTGGGCTTCACTCGAGGAGATCCCCAGGTCACTTGCAGGTAGCCACAGCTACCTCCTGTTCTTTGTGACTCTGGGGAGAGGAGCAGGAGCGACAGACACCACCTGGGAGCTCCACCACATGGAGGGACACAAGGATGTCACTCAATCACAAGTCTAAGATCAGGTTATGAAGGCTAAATAGTAATAGCCCATGAGGTACACTACAAAGTCAAATTTCCCATTTGACCAAATGGGGACAATGATACTGTCTCCATGGGAATGCCATGAAGTTCAGTTTATTCTGAGGGGAGTTCTGTGTGATTCTCCGCTCTCCCTATTAATGCCAATTACTATTTGTTGTAGAGAAAGCAATTCTCCAACACCAGGGCCTGATTTATGCTCCTGGTGCAGAGCAGGCTGGGTGGACACTCTGGCAGACACAGAGCCCAGCCAGGTGCTCCTAGCCCACGGGAAGGGCTTCTCCAGGCACCACACAGGAGAAAGGGGCTCGCCCAACACCTGGGCCCGCTTGATGAGGACACAGCCAGATGCTATGAAAACTTCCAGCAGCTCTCTGATCGCATGCAATGGTCCTCTCTTGCACATAGGAGGCCCAGACTTGCATACACGGAGATGGTATTACCTCTCATCCCGCGACAACCCCCAACAATGTCATAGCACCAGTCCCATGGAGATTTTTCAAGTTCACCTTCCCATTGCCTTAGTTTGTGGCTGCATTAGGTCACTCAGGTTATCTCCCTTCGTTTTCTTTTAAAATATTAGCAAGAACATGTAGGACAATATTAGTCATTGTTTCCTACTAACCCAGGAATTACAAAGGAGAAGTCAGTTTACGAATAGAGATCATCATTTTAAAAGTCTGTTCCTAAAATATTATGCTCCAATCAATATACCAAGATACTTATAGATGACATCCCACATGAAAACAGAGGAAGGTTCCCATATGTATGATATACTTGGTAAAACAAGATAGGAGAAAGATGCACAATGATGATCCCAGTATTTATAGCACCAAGATGGAGTCCACAGTAGCTTAACTCATGATGAGACCGACAGTAATAGCCCAATTTTATTCCTAGGCAGAGACACTATTAACTTGTGACCCACTAAGCCAGCAGCTGTGAAATAATGTTTCATTAAAAAAAATGAACATGTTGCTTATAAAATGTTTACACCCAGTTTACTAAACTGTGTAGTAATGATGCTTAAAGTGTGCTTCTCCTGAATGGCTCCAAGATGCTAAATACAAAATAAGAATTAGAGGGTAAATAATTGCTACCAAGAAAGATGGTAACATCATATTACACATACCCAATGAAATCCACATGGCCACAGCTATTTTCAGCAATCTCCGTAAATTCCATTTTGTGCTTTCTTCTAATTTTACACATTCGTGCTTTCAATTAAATATCCAGCACTACTTTGTATTTCATGGCACAAAACTAGGACACATTGAACTAAAAGATAAATATGAGAAATTAGTAATCTGGCAGCTTACAGCATTGCCACAGTCTAAGTGAGGAAAAGCATACAAATATCTTGGAAAGGTCATAAAGGAGTGAACGCAAGACAACAGCTAGGAGCTACAGGCTGTAAGAGGAGAGACACCTAATGCAAGGTCACTTCTTTTCAGGAGAAAGCAAAATACAAACATATCTTCCCAAACCTTCCTTATGCAGAGCTTCCTGAATTTCTAGAGGAATAAAGACATCCAGACATAGCAGGATTAACTTAGCATCCATGTAACTTATTATAGTCCGTGGGTATTTTGGTATATTTTAAGTCACAGCATGCATTGGAACTCTCTTTGCTTTTATTTTTGTATGTGTTGGATTCTTGCTCTAAAGAGGGGAAAAAACAAAACTCATTTTTACGAATTTCAGAAATAACTTTTAAAAAAATAAAGTCATAATTCTTGTATTATGGTCCTGGGCACCTATATGATTGTACAGAGTGATGGGATCTCCAAAGATTAACTGCACACAATGTTTTCTGATCCATTCCAAATTTCTGCATCACAGCCCTACAGAAAGGAGTGTCTACCCAGAAAGACCAATGCACAAAAACTGAAGTTACACGAGGGATTAGAAGTCTCTTACATAAAGAGCACTAAGGAACAAGGATGGCTGGGAGCCTGCTGCAGCAAAAGCCTGAAAGGGTGGATGTAGGGAGAGCTCTACATGGGTACCTGCAACGTGGAGATGCCCATAATTGCCTGGGGAGGCCATACGTCCCCTCCCTGTGACACCAAAGAGAAGCTTCCACTCCAGAAGACACTAATGAAGAAACCCCAAAAAACTACAGCCTACCCCTACCCAGGAAATACGAGTGTGGGTGAATGACCAGCAAGGGCGACTCTGGAAAGAAGAGGCAGCTGGATTGGGTGTCCCCAGGGAGCCTCCTGGAATGGACCGGACAGCAACTCACACTCTGCCTGAGGAGAAAGGCGGCCGGCGCTCGGCAGAAATGCTCCAATGGAAGATGACACTTCTCTGCAGCCCAGGAACGTCAGAGAGCAAAAGCAGCAGCTGTGCCAAGAGCAAGATTTATTAGCTGACACACACACAGTGCTCGCAGGCCCAGAGCTTTCTTGGATGCCTGAGAAACGCCGCTTGTTTTGCTCCCCATCTTCTGAGTTCACACTTCCTTCAGCTAACAGGAGGTGAAAGCACAGAGATCACACAGTGACAGCAAAAGGCTGGTGCTCCACAGGCCACAAATTACAAATATGATTTTTCAAAACTCTACATATGAAAAGATGAGTGAAATAAAGCAGGAAAAAAAGGAGGAGATGTCAATTTCTCTCCATCTTTCTCCACCTTTTTATAAAGCAGCTTCTAGCCATGATGGGTGCAAAGAAACCTCAAAACTGACATTTTCACATTAGGCCACAGTTCTCTGTGATATTTGACACTCTATTTTACCTATGTGTAAACACATCTACAAAGAAGTACAAACACCTAATAAAACATGCCTTTCCTATGCAAGGAATCCCATCAGGACGCTAAAGCTCATGAATTTTCACATCTTGAATAGCTCTGAGCCATGATAGTTTGCAAACCTTTTGAGGGCAGTTTGGAGCAAACAGCCACGCGCTGAACAAACCGCTGCACGAGTGAGTAATGCTGCTGCTGCCAGCCGCCCTGCCAGTGCCCTGCCCAAATCCTGCGGGAAACCGGCAGCTCCGCGTGAGCCGACGGGCCCGGATAATTGATATCTGCTGGGCATCTGCCTCGCCGCAGCTCTGTGCTGCTTCAGGCAGCTGCTCCCAACCAAATGTGCTTGCAGAGAGCTAAGGTGGCCCTGCTGCAGACGCAAATGCACAGGGAGATGAGCGGATAGGGCATCCGTGCCTCGCAGCACTAGCGACTCTGCCTCTCAGGCCAGCTAGACCTGCTGCAGAATGAGAGCAGTGAGCGCAAGGGAGGGTACAGACACTTCCATTCCACTTCCTTCACCAACACCACCACACTACCTCCATGACCTTATTAAGTAGGATAGCATCTAAATAAAAATCGGTGCTCTTATTTTTACAGCATGTGCTGTATTTGGCAAGTACATGAGCTGTGTAGCACTTGGGAGGAAAACTCAGAAGAAACAAAGCTAAAAGAACAAAATGGTGACATGGGAATAGATATAAAAACCTTTGCCTGTCATTTCCAGATGTAATAAGCTCTATACATAGAATCCAAAAAGGTCAGCTCTGGCTTTGAGGAACTTCTTCATAAACACTTCAATAAAAAATGTTAACCTTAGCATAAGTTGATATTACAGACATTGCATTGAAGGAGAGCCTGCGAACCCAAACCATCTGCTGCAAGTGCCACGGACAAGCACTTGACTTGAGTCAGGGTAAACATGGACCTGCCATAAGGACAGCTCTGCTGCAGCTTAGTGGCTTGGCAGCACCTGGCCCGGGCCGCTTTATGAATGAAATGGGCAAGATAACAGTATTTACTAACGTGTCTTTACCACCACGGCAGTTGTTTGTTCTTCAAGATATTTACCATATTAACATGATTACCTCCGGAGGGGGAGAAAAAGAATATTTATTTTTTATCTAAGCATTTTACACGAGCTTGTGCCAAGTTTAACAGTTGCCAGTTGTAAAAGAGCAGAATATTTACAGCAGGTTCTAACAGCAGCCCCAGCTTATGGAAAATGCCCCTGGCAAGCTGTTAAAGTTTCTCCTTGAATGGGCCTTTAGCTAAACTGCATTACACAAAATCATGTCTTTAATGCACAGCAATCTGCTTTTATCCTGTCTATTTTTATTTTGAATTTTGTTTATTTTCAAGGCAGCATTTCAAATTCTTCTATTGAATTTTTACAAAGGTCAGAAACAAATAAAAACAGTCTGAAAGATTAAGAAAATACACTCTTTTTCTACAGTTATTTTAAACCAGTTTCATGCTGTTTTTGACAGGAATCTATTAAATCAAAAGTCAAACACAGAAGTGGCAGTTCCAGCAGAACTGAATGAAAGGCAAAATAACCATCATCAACAAAAAAAAAGGCAGGAGTGTCAATGCCCATATATTGCTCTAAAAGCAGCTTAATTTGTAACAGTGATCTTTAAGTCACTAAATAATCCACGTAAAGGAAGAGACAAGTGAAAGCACAGGGCTAAGGCTCAGCCCAGAGAGGTTTCCCCAGACACAGCCCAGAAGCACAAACACTCAGCGTACCCCAAAGGCCGGGACATCCCACACCGCTGGCCCCAGCGTTGCTGGGGTCTCACCCTCATCTCGGAGGAGAACCTGTCCCCTCGCCGGCCCGGACTCCAGACTTTGTACATGAACACACCGAGTGAAAACCCAAGAGCACCATAAGCTCAGGCCTGGTCTGCTAAGCCAAGCAGCCTGATCCAGGGAAAGAAGTGTTCTCACAGGTTCCTGCATTAACCTATAGCAGCTTTTTGAATCAAAAGTCAGATGCTATTGATTCTCTACGATCTTGTCTGATTCCAGATATAATGGCTCTTCACACCATCTTGTGATAACAAGTTGCAGCATAAAGTATTATGTAAAAAATACTTTCCTTGCCCAAGACTCTTGCCTGATAATTATTCACTAGGAAGCCCCCAAGTTCTTTTTTTTTCTTCCTCCCTGAAAAACACAGATATTTTCTCTACACTTTCTTCGTGCTATTAGTGATTTTAAAGCCTTGATATCCTCTCACATTGTTAATGTAAACCTGCCTGTGCAAGCCCTGGAGCGTGACATCGAGCTATACACTGCATTTACCTCTTTGCACCCTATTGCACACTTGCTTAAGGATACCTAAAGCTCTACCGAATAACATAATAAAGCACCCAGCATGGCAATAGCGCAGGTTTTCAGAGGAAAAAGGTCATAATCAATCAAACATCCATCACCACTCTCAGGAGGCAACTTGATTTGTCAGTGACTATAGCACTGACAGCTGTATAATACCCAGTGTTAGCATCAAGTAGTACCCACCACAGCAAACTTGAGTCAAGATTGCTCAAAGAGACCCAGAAGCACTGCACTAAACCAGAGTTGTGTCCATTTGTTTGTACCATCTAATTTAGTTTTCAGTTTCCAAAAAATACCATATTACACAAAACAGCCCCTCACGTTGCACCTGTGACCATGCAGTGAAGAGTTCACTCAGAGTAAACGTTTCCTAGCCTACTAACTGATGAAACAGATTTTGACTATCTTGCTTTTTCTTTCAAGCTTCAACCACTTGATTATCTGACGAAGCCCTGTAATTGCTGATTTGGGTCCAAATGAGCATGGCTCTGTGGTGATCTGACTCTAGTGGCCAAGCTGAACATGAAACTAACTCAAAGTATCTGAGAAAGAGAGCCCAGATGAGCCCTCCTTGCTTACCTGGGCCTTCCAGCTTTGACTTCTTTTTCTGGCTCTTCATCTCGGCCCGATGAGAGCTGCTCATCTGTGCATCACACTGGCCTGGGGTAAAGGGGAGAAAAAGCAAGGGCATGAGGAAGAGAAAGCCCCCAAGAGGAACAATTTGCTTCTTTGCAGAGGAAAGGGACAGAGCCCAGTGACACAGGGGGGCTGCGCGGGAGGCCTGCGCCCGCTGAGCTTCCTCAGAGCCTCCCAATGCCCTCATGGCACTATCCATCACTGCCCTGCGGCCCGGCTGAGGGCCGGGATGTCCCACACACCGGGGAGGCCGGCAGCTCCCCAGCCCTGCTGGGTCATTCCAGGGAGCCGCGGGGCTCCAGGGCAGGTGGGAAGGACAGGTTGGAGCACAGAGTTTGGCGGCCACCTCCAAAGGCGGCTACTTGTCCACAGAAGGGACGCGGCCTCCCCAGGAAGTTCCCAGCACGCGGCTTCCTGAGGCGCACGGGTGGCAGAGGAGCCCTAACACAGACCTTTAACTGCTGCTTTACCCCTGCCTTTCAGGCCAGAACAGCAAGGATGTTTTAAAAACAGATTCTGAGCAGCTGCTTATCTCTTAAGATCCCATAGAACAGAACAAATGTGCGAAAACAAGACAAATAAAAAACATGAAAGCAAAAAGAAAAGGTAAATACCATCTCGAGCCAACAGGTGTTGTTCAGCGACTGCGCTGCAGCAGATATGGGAATGCAGAATACATGTGCAGCAAAAAAGGACCATAGCTAGATAACCTCCGAGTTCTCAAAAGGCCAGCAAAAGGTGGTTTATAACAAAAAGGAGATATGGGCAACAACAGAAAGAAAAGCACAGCACACTTTTGACTCTGAAATTACGTATCTGAAGAGAAAATATTTTGCCTTTGTCTTGCACAGAACATTTGTTCCCTGACTTCCCAGGCACTCCTTGAATAAAACGGGGAAAAAAAAAAATCAGTCAGCTGCTTAATCTAAGTGGAGACCTCATTTATGTTTGTTTTTAATAATACTGCACTGTGGGTGCTGGGGAGGCTCTGAAATGCCTGTCCCGGGTTTTAGGCTGAGGCTGCAGCCTGCCCTGACCCGAGACAGGCCCCAGCACGGCCTGCGTGAAGGCGGCTGGACCAGGACACGGGGCTGGCGGCACCAGCGCCCAAGTTCTCCATCTTCCAGGGCAGGAGTCACACACCCGGCCCCCCACCATGCTGGGGCCTTTCCTGCTCCCAGTTAGTCCTTTAAGCCTGACTGCTGCTGCGTAACTGGTCTAGAGGGAGATCGCAGACCAGAGGGAAAGGAAGAGGAGCCCGGAAGGTAGGAGCAGCCAAACTACCATTTCAACCCCTCCACAATCCCGTTGGCCTCCAAGTTAAATACTGAGCAAGGCTCTCCAAGGGATTGTCTCAAAGGTAAGTCCTCCAGTGTCCTAACTTAGTTCTGCAAGCCCCCACACAAACCAAGCCCAGTTCCCCAAGAAGTTCTCTGCACAAACAGATAGGCTGACATCTCATATTTATCCATAACAAATGCTCCTGGTTTAGAAGTTTCAGTTCAGTTTAGAAGGTGTCTGACTGAAAACATTCTCAGAGCTTCCGCAAACAAGCCATCAGTTGCTATATGCAAGCCTGGGAAGGAGTGGGAGAAGGAACTCATTACAAGATGCAGCTGCGCACCCAGGATCCTTCAATGAGCTGCAGCATGAACATAGGTCCCTTAACCCCACAGGGAACCCTGATCCACCCTTTTAACACTGCTTATCCTCCTCTCCTGTTGGGAAGGGACTTGTCTGCATGGCAGCCACGTGGCTTGTGCTAATTCTGCACCACCTGGCCCTTCTCCTTCCATTAAAAAATGGATGACTTAGAAAAAAAAATTCGGCATTCGAGATGGCAAAGTGTTGAATGATTTTAGTGTGCTTACTAAGTGAATCAATTATTAAACTATGCATTATTGAACTGCAGGTATGTCCAAACAGGATGTTTCAAAGACCAAGTATGATAAAATGACACAAATTACTGACTGTGTAGAGAAATTCCCAGACCAGCTTAACAGCAAGTCATCACGTAACAAAACAGTAGATAAAATTTAGATTAAAAATATATGGCCATACACAAAGCAAGTAACATATCTCAGCTTACTCATATATACTGTCAGTTCTGAAAGTCTGGAGCGTCAGCACTGCTCCTGGCCAGCAGGACACGGGTGCACAGCAGGCCAGGAGCTGAGAACAAGGAGAAATGCCAAGTTGTTTCAATAACAGTCCCAGGAAGCAATACTGAAATGCTCCTTGGCCACTGCAGTGCCTGCAGGCATCTCTTCACCTTGAACAGTAAGGCCTAGTCTACCACAGACTAGAGGCAAAAGTGAAAAGTTCCAAGCAGAGATGAAAATATCAATAAAAGAAGAAAAGTGGCAGAAAGAAAGGCGCATGAAGAGAACATGAGACATTGCCGAGAAGTAAACAAGGGCACAGACAGCACACCCCATGCAGACAGCCATGGGACGGGAGGGGGGAAGAGGCTCTTTACATGTCTGCTATCCACACGAGCACCCTGTGATGGGGAGTGCTGAGGAGCAGAGCCGAGCCAGGAGCGTCCCGCGGCAGAGCCAACCCCCTGAGAACAAGGGCTGATGCTTTACAAGCCAGCCTGTGGTCATGCATCACAAGACAAATCCTCACAAACTTCCCTTTTCATCTGCTGTAAAAGATGAATTGCAAAACATCAGTTCTCCGCTGGGTATTAGAATACAGATGTCCCCCATTCTCCACACTGGGATCTTTTAAGAGTTTCTGAAAGATGTGTCTGCTGCTGCAGACCAGGCAGACTGGTGATCTGACAGCTATGGCAGCACCTATCTTCCCCACTTGTGGACTTGCTTATTCATCACCAGAAGGGTAATACAGGTTCTCACAGTTAAAACTCAAGATTGCAGCTTCACTGAAATAACACTACTTAGAAATGATGTGCAAAAAAAGATATCCCAGCTTTTTCAACGTGACCCTCCAGATATCTTTCTGCATATTACACAAGCTGAGGAGTGCTTTCATATGGCAGCTCTAAAAACCAACATTACTACCCAAACCTGTATTTTATAGGGTGGCAGACAGAAATGAAAAACATTTTGCCTCTCATGAAGCATTCTCTAACTGCACTTATTTTGCAAACCAAAACTAGATCATTTCATCCTTAGACTAGCCCACATATTGTTAATTGCAGTCCTTTTTTGCAGGGCTATTCCCCGCAGGTCATCCTGCCGTTTCAGCCTCCAAGGCCCGTGGCAGGAGGGCAGCTGCACGTTGTCCTCCTGTTTCCCTAACTCCTGGCACACGGAACAGCTACACACTAGTCATCCTTTTATCAGATGCTCACTCCCTGTTTCCAAGGCCCACATGCCTTTCACTGGACTATGTTTTCCCTACATTCTTGATCTCCCTCTACAAAAGGCAGAAATTCATACTGCTCAGGACTATGAAGAAATCCTGGCAAATTGCCTCTAATATACTCTATTTTCTGTCCCTGCTTTTATTTTATTTTATTTTATCTTATCTCCTTTCTGCACTCTGCCATAGGGTCCTCCTGAAAAATATGGATGAAAAGTAAACACTTTCAAATGATTTCTCACACCGAAAAGTCCTTTTTCCTCAGATAACCTCAGGGCCCTAATGGGATCTTTTTATGTATTCCTGCTTGTCTTCCCTTCCATCCATTAAATCTCTAGATCAAGGGTTCTTGGACTCAGCTTGCACAATCTTATCATGCTGTTCTCTTAATTTAAATGCTCGTCTTCACTCCACAGAGTCTAATACTTCATCTGTTCATTGCAAGTCTGCTTAATTCACTGAGTTGATTAAACATTTAAAAAATGTATATATTAAATATTCATAAGAATCATTTTCCCCCCCCAATTCTATCCCTGGAGAAATATAAACAGCCAGAAAGGTTGATTAGTGCAATCACAAGGCATCTTCCCTCTCCCTGGCAGGTTTAATCTCACTGGGTCACCCCAAAAGACTTGGTCACTTCTGTCCTGCTCTCTTTCTCGCAACTGTTTTGCCTCCCCAGAGGTGTGCTTGATTCACTGCTCACTGCTGCCTATGTAAACCCTGGCCAAGCAAAGCACTTGTTCCTCCTGCAAGCTGTTAGTTTGTATGCAGACTCATCAACTCACAGACTGGCATTGGTGAAAGATGGCAATTTTAACAGATCTGCCTGTTCCCTGAGCAGCAGCTCATGAGTTAGACCTATATTCGAAATGAATGGAAACCCCAGAGAAACACAGCTGAGAAACACACGTGCTCTGGACTGCTCCGAGGTGTACAGAGTATCCCAGAGAGCTGGGATTAGCCACCCTGATGCTCTGCTGTTCTCGGAATCATCTTATGCTGCCTCACGCTGTACGCTCACGCGGGCTTGGGCTTTGGCCATCCTCTAAACTTGCAGTTGATTCAGAAGCTTGGTCTTGTATCCACACAGCACAAAGCAAGTGGAAAGACTGAGGAAAGATGGATGGCATCAAAGGTGCCAACATCTGGACCCAGCAACTTCCACAGTTTATCATCTGATTTCAGCAGTGTCATATTGAAGATTTCTGCAAAAACAGTGGATTTTAACTCAGTGGAAATGGCAAAGTGAGGAGCTTTTCTGAAAGCACACAGGTTTGGGCCAAACTGTTGCCTCACATAACTCTGGCAACACCACCAGCCCTTAAGAGTAATGCACAACTCATGGCTGCTCCTTTTAAGCCAGGACTGACTTTTTTGGTCCACACAGCTAACTTGAATTTTAACTTTAATAACTGAAAATATGGACATATCTTCCTTCCCCATGGTATGCTCATAATCCAATATATCTTAATGCAGAGAAGATGGAGTGTAAAATGTTCCGATTAAAGCAGAAAGCTTCAGATGGTTATATCAGAATTTCCAAAGTGTTTTTCCTTTTCCTAATGAGAATTATTTCCAGCAGAATCACTGGGGTTTAGATAGCTGTATATAACAGAAGTTGGCTTATCTTTATTGAAAGCTATTTGACTGAAACAATTCTCTAATTTTCACAGGATGAAAAGATCTCTCTTAGGCAGTAATAATTAAGAGAAACCAAGAGCCTGTGCCAGGGCCAGCCGTACCCCTCCAGCCCCTTTGGCCAGGGCCACCAGAAAAGCAGAGCTTCTGCAGTGGTCCTCACTGGGATATGCTGCAGTTTGCACCACAGTAACAGCCGCCTCCCCAAAGCCTCCCACCCACGAGGCTGAAGCCGCTGCGCCCAAGCTCTGCTGACACTTGCTTTAATGCACGTGGTGTAGAGCTGTGAGGGGCTTAATAAGACTTCCCCATTGGGACGCATTTTCCCATTGCAACGGGAGCAGCTCCTCAAGCACCCAGTAAATCTCTCTCAGCTGCTGCCACCATCTCTGCTGCCACCTGCATTCACCATCCCCACACGCTGCCGTCCTCCCTGCTGCTCCCTTCAGAGCTGCCACCCGGCAGAGCCCACCTTGGAAAGCAGAGTTGGTCTTGATTTCCACAGAGAACAATCACGGCAGCAGCTTTCAGTACCCGCAGAGGCTTTTAACTCTAACTTTTTATTAGGAGTGTTAAACAGGGAGTAATAAAACCTCCCAGCACAATCCTTCACTAAGGAGGGGGAGGCGGCGGAGCACACACGCTCTGCTGCAGCTATGAGGTTGCCATGGCCAGGATTCAGCTGCTGATCTGCTGCATCCAGTCTGGCACTGCCCAGTGCCCCCATTTCTTCACAAATATCAAACATTCACCAAAGCCAAGGCCCCCGTTTGGCTCCCATGATATTTTTCCTCTACCTCTGTTCCGTCAGAGTTTTCCTTCAAGAAAAGAGCCCCAGGAATAACATGACAAGACCCAAGCACTCAACACTTAGGAACTGGAGGCAGCAGTTCCACCAGAGAAGCTGAATGGCCACCAACATATCCAGGCTTGGATAATTCCAAGCTGCTCCAGCACTTGCTCCGAAGCTGCTATTTTCAATCAATTTTTCAAAACAAGTAAGAAGGAAGCTCATGGCATGCCAAGCCAGCAGGACTCTGCAGATGATGCCTCAGTCTGCTCCAGGAAAACTGTCTCCAGATAAACAAAGACACCTTTAATTGGCCGGGGGAACAGCACTTAGTATGAGCAATAAGGACAAAACCCAGCATCTGTACAGAAGGATCTACACAAGCAGGCAGCACTTAGACAATGCAGAGATTTTAGTCTTCTCAAAGTCCACAGGAAATAAACTTAAATATGTTAAAGAAGGAATTCCTTGAGATTATTTAATGGTTCCTTTAAAAAGTGCTTATTACCGCGGCAGTGCACGAGCGTTAACAGGCATAAATGACGCAGGGCAGCTGGCAGGAGGAGCTATCACCAGACCAAAACAGCAGCACTGCTGGCTGCCCCAGAAACACACAGGAGCTGTTGGGGACGAGGAGGCTTCGAGGAGACTGTGGCGAGCAAAGCGGCCTCGCGTCATTCCTGGAGGGCCCAGGGGTGCCGAGGAGCAGGGGTGACGGGCAGACACGAACCCTCTGCTCGGGCAGCTCTGCTGCTGGACTCGGCCCCGACCCTTTCGGGCAATGATTGTCTCTGATGGACTTGAACTGTCAAAACCCACCACCCACCCCTGGGCAGGGGGTCATTCCAGTATATTCACGTGTACTGCTCCTCAGAATGGTTTTCCAAAGATTTTTTTTTTTTTTTGTGACCTCTACAGTTGGTCTCTTGACTGTATTTTAAATAGCTGACCTACTTCTTCCCCTTTTTCCCCAGTATACAAACAGGCATCACGCTGCATGGCTCAGTTCCTTTCCAGTGTCAACCACATTTCTCAGGGATGATTCCTCAGCTCTGCTGGCCTGACTCCAGAAAGGTTGGAATCTCCTACTGCACCGTATTTTACGGAGCTTTCCCAAAGCCCAACAGAGCTGGCACCTGCTGCATTGCCCTCTGTGTAACCCTGCCGCCCTGGCAGGACCATTTAACTGCCTGGTAGTCCTGGAGGAGACACCACATGCACATGTCTAAAGCAGGATGGACTCTGCACTGCTGCAAAATGCAAAACGTGGGCAAAACAAGGCCCGGTAGTTCTATGTCAATAAATTTCAAGGTCATTCAGAAATGACCATTAAAGTGCACTCTTGTACACTGCCAGCAACCTGATCTCCATTAAGGAACTTATCTTAAACATTTGTAAATGAAAGACAAGGAAAGTTGCTATTAAAGAAATGAAATGGATTTTTAGAGTCTAGTTAAATCTATGCAAAAAGCATGAGTTTCCGTCTCTAATCTTTTTGGTTATTTACAGCCCAGGCACTTTATTTATACATTACTAGAACCTTCCCCACTCCTTCCCGCCAGAGGAGTTCCTAGCATTTAAAACATGCATTAAAGGGATGGTTGTAAGATGTCAAATCTATTTTTGTCCTTGCAAATACTGCTTCTCACAGGGGAGCTCAAGCATTTTGGAATCCTCCTTTATTTGGCATTCCTATTTGGAGCAAGAAGACTCAAATGCCAGGCATAACATGTAAGCAAAGCAGAAGTCCCCCTGCAAACACAGCACCAGTGCTGTGCTAAGGAGAGTTGTCTCCACATAGGCCCTGCTCAAAACGCTCAGCTATGACTTCTTGTGTCTCAGGAATATCAGCAACTGTGTTCATCAGAAGCCACAGAAATGCTTCTGGCAAAGACAGGTACCTCTCACTCATGTAGGAGCATCTCAGAATGATTCACAGAGCCAGAAAGGCTCAGACAGACAATAAAGGCAGAGAGATTTGTGCTCTGGTGTTTTTAGGTCACTCCTCTGTACCAAGGAGGCGGCAGCTGCTATTGTGTATGACTCTCTGCTGGGCCTATTGGGTCCTGTCAGGAGAGGTGATCTTTGAACTGGTCCCCAGGTTTCTTCTCTAACAAGAGAGAGAAGTGTTGAACCCGCTGCATCTTCTCCAGGCTTCCCCCTACAGGCAAATACTATCAGGTGTGGAACACACTGACTTTAAAGGCTCACTTTTTCATCCAAAACTTTCCAATTTGGCTTTTCAATGCTTTCTGAGTCCCCTTCTAATAAATGCTGCCAAACTCCAGGCAGTATTTTACATGAAAGAGCACATGCAAATGCATTCACAAGCAAGGGCAATATATTTGGGGGCTTGCTATTGTTTTTCTAGAAATAATTTCACACAAAGATTTAGAAAAACAAATGCTATTAAGTAACTAAATAGAAATCCAGAATGTGATACCAGAAAAAGCAGCAGTGCTTGGAGAAGAGGGGTGGCAAACCCATCATCTTGGGAAGGCAAAGGAAAGGACTGAGAGCACAATTCAGCAGGCAGAAGTGCAAAGCTTTGCAGTTTCAGGAACAATCAACTGCTCCAAAGGCAGGAAGAGGAACAACACCCTGTGCCACGTGCTCCATGTGACCCTGTGTGTACAGCAGGGTTGGACTAGATGATCTTTAAAGGTCCTTCCAATCTTAACGATTCTATGACTCTAATGCAATAAATACTGCTTTTCTGGGTGACAATAAAAGGCTCTCCAACCAAAATAAACAATATCATGTTGGTGCTCAAAGCAAAGGCACATCAGAAAATATGAAAGGAGTGTTACAGGAATTCAGGAAGAAATCGCTCTATCGAGCCCGATGACATCCGAGCTGGAATTCATCTTGAGCAGCACGTTTGAAGACAGAGATCAACAAGACGGCATCCATGGGAGAACGACAAGAACTAAAAGATACCCAGCAAGATGTCATGTAATGACAGGCCTATGGAAACATCTAAGAAAGTGAAAGAACTAGGATTACATATTGTCTGGAAGGGTCTTAAATTATGGAAAAGGAGTGTACAAGATACAAAGGGAAGGAGAACATGTTAATAAACTGTTTCTATATTCTCTGAGGATAGGAGAAGGAATAGGAGGCTTGGCCTCCAGTGAGAAAGATTCAGGCAATTGTGCAGCGAGGACAGCACAGAACCATAAGGGATTATTTTAGCCTTCAAAGATTTTGAGAATCATGTTAGAGGAGCATTTATTAGAAAACAGGCTACCTAAAAATGATCTTGCTTTATGGCCAAGTATAACCTATTTGATATCCTGGTTTTTGTTTGGTTTTATCTCACCCTGCCCTTCTTCAAGGTACATTTTCTTACAGTCTTCTGTACTTATTTGTTTTTTTTTTTTCTCTTCCTAAGCCGTGTATTTGTTATAGAGTTCAACCTTCAGCCTCACCCTTGTCATACTCACAAGTATTTTCTTCCCTTAAGATCTCCCCTCACAGAGGCCTGGGCCATGGTCACTCATCTCTAGAGCTGCCCATGGTGCCTTTTGGACACTATCAATATTTAGCCTTGCTCAGGGACCCGCAGAGGAATCCCAGCCCTGCTGCCTGTTGGGCAAGAGGGTATGACTGGAAAAGCCATCGGATACAAAGCGAGCACGGAGACAGGAACCTGGACTTACTTCCCTGAGTGTTACCACAGTAATAATTCACAGCAACAATCAGCAGAGCTGTGTAAAGCTTCTTGGCTGCTTTCAGTGTTTCATCACAAAACTACAACCAGCACAAAATTTATCAAGTGTTTCATCAGACCCGAGTGTTTCTGTACTAAGGAAGAGTCTGATCAAGTTTGAAAAGAGGAAAAGGTAACTTTAGGTGAGATTTGAATAAGGTGTGACTCAATAACAGTCACACCGTAAGCAACCCCTTCAAGTGCTAGCACCTCTGTACTTTATCTACAAAGTACTCTAGAGATAGTCCTGAACTGTAATCTGGAATCCAATGTTCATAGCTTTAGCGGACCTGGTCGTTCAAACTAGCTTGGATTTCAGTTTCACAAATAAAGCCTCTCTGCAGAATCTCTCAAGATACAGGCAAGATACCCACTACTAAAGAGCTGGGCTGAGTAGTAGAACCACATTTACTAATACATTAACAATAAAAAATTATTGCCTTCAAGGCTCTTTCTTGTCTTCCTTTAAATTCCTAGATACTAAGTCTTCACTGGAGTGGGATGGATTTCAGCCAGTACATTTTCAGTTGTTCCCCCCAAGTAAATACAGGCACTCACTATCAACCCACTCAGATTGCCTTGTTTTTGGAGGAAAATTAAAATAAGAGGATCCCAGTAGCCAGTAGAATGCCCCTGTTCTCTGCATCCAAAAGCCCAACTTGGTTGCTCATCTTCTGCATCAACAGAAACAATTCCACCTATTTACCTTTCTATTGCATCCAGAGAACAAAGTCTTTTGGGATCTCCAGATCCTACTGCAAAACAAATACCTCAAAAGCCCAAATCTGCCTGATGATGCAATCCTGCAAGAAATACTTGGCATCATAAATCCACTCCAGTTTTGCTCAGAAAATTTGTTTGTTTTTACTGCATTACATATCTTACATGCTCCTAACTAAACTCAAGGGCTTTCTCCCATTGGATATTTAAATATGAGCTAAAGAACTCTTGGATCATATAATAAAGGTAAACTAATTAACAGGACAAGTCATTTAAAGAGCAGATAAGAAGAAAGCACAAAGTTTTGTTTGTAAAATGTAAGCACAGTTAAAACAAAGATTTAAAACATTCAACTTAAGTCTTGTTATAATGCTTGCAAACCTGGGGTCCACATTCATCAGACAAGTTTAATTCATACAAAGTATTATATATTCAAGAAAATCAGAAACCATGGATTTTGAGCAACTAGGGAATAGTCCTATACATTAGCACTAACTGATTCATATAGATCCAGAGGAAATGAGCTTTACAGGATACAACTCAAGTTGTGCTTTTGCAGCTGACTATAAAGCTTTGGGAAAGTGTGTCTGCACTTCTCTATCCCACATGCTATTTCACAGTAGTTCCAAGTGCCCCATTAATTTAATCATTTTTAAGTACAAAGAGATTCTAAGTCAGTATGTGCATGAAGCCCCAGATCATAAAATAAATATCTAGTTCCCTGCATCAAAAATAGGCTTTCATATAAAATAAGTAGTCAGATTAATAGAAAGTAGGTATAAATTCAAAAAGTACAATCGAACAAGTACTTAAAACTTTTCATGCATTCAGAACAAGTTAAAATACTTTAAATAACACCTGTACACCTGACCCTAGCTCTGTATTAGCTTTTACTAATAAAAGGAAAAAAAAACCCACAAATGACACTGCCACACATTAGCAAGCCCTTTAAAGAAAAGAAACCAGTCAGGAACTGAGAAAACAGAGACTCTGATAATAAATGACACCCATGCCTCATTCTGTCATCATTGTATTTCTCACTCTGTTGTCATTCCACTTTGCAGCACAGGGATGGAGATACTCCCTTTACTTCTGGGATTATGCCTAGAGTGATTAAGCCGACTACCTTGGGTCTGCTTTGGCGGACAAGCCTTCCCAGCAAGGAGAAAGCAGGACAGCACGCAGGGGAACTCATTGATCCTGTGCCTGGTACGGAGCGAGCTCTGTCAGCCGGGCAGAGCCCCTTGCAGCCCGGCGGGTCCCCAAGATCACACTGCTCATACTCCCGTCCCCACAGAGCCCCTCCTCGCTCACCTGCTCCAGGGAAAGGTGCCCAGCATGGCCAGGGCGGGCTGGGAAAGAAGAGCATCAAACGCCACACAGTGCCACCCAGCTCCGTGCCCTCGGCCTCCCCTTGTGCAGGACGGTTCCAAGCCAGGCTTAGCCCCACTCTCCCACAGTCTCCCTAGGCCAAAGGGTGGTTCCCTACTATTTAACACCTCTGAGCAATCACTACTCAACCAGCTGACTGACATACTAATTATCTACTCTAAATCCAATTCAAAGCATTGTGAGTAGCAGGAAAAAGGAGTCAGATAATTATAAATTAGAAGTAATTAGGTAGCTATTATTAAGTAATTATAAATTAGTGAATAATTTTTTTTTTCTGTGACATTTTGTAAGCAGAGAAAAAAAATAACTCACAGGCACTACTGATTAAAAGCAAAGACAGCAGATTTGATGTTCTTAACTAAATGCATCAAGACTCTCGATTCTTCTTCCGTCAGCTTGTTTGACATATCTTCTCTGCCTCTCTGGTCATGCAGATAGCATTCTAGCATTGGGATGAGGTTTGGTGCTAAGGACAAAGCCCCTCAGTTAAATTTTTTATCTTTATCCAAGCTCCAAATATGACCTGATGCCTTTGCTGAGGTAACTAACCCAACAGCAGGAGAAAACACCACAGCTGGTCTAACAAAACACGACAAAAGCGTTTAAAAATTCCCAGAAAGGGGTAGACAGACCACCAGCCGCTGCATCTGTGTTTTAAGCAGTCATTATGCAGTCTGCAGCAGAGTCCCTATTTAAGCTAAGCTGGTCAAGGAGCCCTCTGCTTATTGTACTGTTTGTTGAAGCATTAACCCTTTAACTAAAAAGTTTTACCTCATGGAATTCTTCACTCAGGCTCTCCAGTGGATTATTTGGCTTTAAAAAGTGCAGAGAATTGATTGTTCTTCACTGGAAATTATTTAGCTTAATTTTTCCCTAACTAGAATAAGAAATAAATTAAATGGAAGCAGTGAATAGCGAACAGCTTGTTTCTGGCTGGTGGAAAGCGGAGCCCATTCGGCGCGCGGGCCCCGCAGGCCGCGGTGCGGGCGCCACGGGAGGCGCGAGGCCGGAGCGCCACGGCAGAGCCGGCCTGGCGGCGGCCGGGCCAACAACGGCGCCAGCGACACCCAAGCGGCTCCCGCGCGTCCCGGCTGCCCGCGGGCGCTGCGGGTGCCACAGGGAGAAGCGAATCCTCTGCCCCGAGCCGCAGCCGCGCTGCTCTCCGAGCCAGGCTCTGCTCCATCTCCCGGGCAGGGAGAAATTGAGCCGTTCCTTGACTGTCCGACCAGCTCTGCAGCAGGACCGGTTCATACTGAGCCAGCAGGACCACAACTGCCCTCGTTAAATAAGCTCATCAACACTACTAACAAATACTAAATAAAAGGCACAACAAACCTTATTCTTACTAATGCACCTTATTCTCATCTAAACCCATGAGTGGAGAGAACTAGGGAAAATCCATGTTTTCTCTTTCTCCAGCGTGCCTACAGCAGAGAGAAAGCACTTGTGATTTCATGCCTTCAGTTTAGATATATTTTTGCTTAAATCAAACTTTTGTCTTAAATAAGGAAGCTTGGGTTTCTCTTTTCCAAGCATAAATTTATCGTTTGATAACCGAATGATATTTCAGAGATTTTAGAAGACTACTGGCATTAGTTTAAGTTTATTAAAGTTTGTAAAAAGCGATCGCTATCAGGCTTTCCTTGGCCTCAAATGAAATATAAGCTTAGAAATGCACTATGCTACGCCATTTAGCTCTAGCTATGCATTATTCTGAATTGTTTGGTTACCTTTGGACGGGAGCCTTAACTCTGAACCCCCTGCAGCCCCATTGCCTGCTGAGGATACGGCCACAATTGCCCCGTAGATATTGCGATGCGCTCGCCAGAACAGCAGCCTCTCCAGGAAGGAAAGCTTTTACCTTCTGTAAGTGAATGGCCTAATGGCACTGCTCTCATGCCACGTATAATAAGGGCAAAGAGTGGAGTGGAATAGGGCACAGAGTTAGGGCTGGATGTTTCAGGCCTCGGGTGGTGAGCAGCCGGGTGAGGAGGATGCATTAAGGGTGCCCGGCCAAAAGCGGGGAGCGCTGTGGAGGCAGCACTGCCATTCCAGGGGGAAAAGGAGTTTGCGCTTCTGCTACAGCAATCCTGTCTGGCCTAATTGCATGATCTGCACCACCAGACTCGTGGGGAAAGCCTCCTTATGCTCTCCCAGCCAGAGGGTGGAAAGGCAAGGCTGCCTGCTTGGGGGAAGGAATGTGGAAGTGCCTCCCAGAGAGCCGGGATGTGCTGGAGTTTTTAAAAATGCAGGAGCAGCAGGGAAAATCTAGGGAAGCCTGATCTCCAGCTTCATGAAAGCTAGTGACCCACTTTCTGCTCAAGACAAAGATATCACCTGCAGGTGCTATCTAGGTCCCCTCAGTGCACGAGGCCAGCGAAGAACCGGCAATCCAGGAGGGGAGATTTTCTGCAGGAGCAGAAACAGTCCTGAAATAGGACACAGAGCACTGCATGCAAATAGCAGCATGAAGAGTGCAGAGGAAGAGCAAAATGAGTGAGTGATAAACTAATTATGACAGAATACGAAGTCCTGCCGGCATCAAGCACTCAAATACTCTTAGTTGGGTCCCATGGAAATCATAACCTATTTAAATGTGGAGCCTTTTCATCTGCTGTCTTTCTTTGCTGAGCTCTAGGAATCATTTTTCACTCTTTCCCTGGTCTTTAGCCTTTTTCCCTCATGAATATTGGCAGTCACTTTTTACATATAGTCTGGTGGCCCTGGAATGGCAGGGATATTGAGCACAGCACAGGGGTACCCAGCAGTACTTGTCCTTCCCCTGCCCCTGGAGATGCTGAGCACCAGGAAGCGCAAAGATTTGTCTCTACACAAATGGGAAAGTTTTGCTTTTTTTTAATATGCCCCAATGATTGGATACTCAAAACGGAGAGCACCTATACTGCTATCTCAAGGTTTCCATCACTTAACATTCTGCTTTATATTCATTGTGCTGCAACTTGGAGATAAACTAATTTATATTAAAACAGATAATCACAGACCTGGCTCAAGCATCCCAATCTATAATTTATGTGCAAACAGTGAGATTTGCTGTGCGCATTTCAAATGAACAGCATGATGTTATGTTTGGTAGCAATCTTTTTCTTCTGCTAATATCAAACCGAAACATAAGCATCTTTAAGAGGTCAGGCATGAATCTCATCAGCTGCCATAAATTCAAAGATAATATCTTAGTACATATGCAGACTGCATATATCTAATGACATTTATTTTTAACTATATTTTGAAGTAACTGAGTATAGCTCTTAGTCTGATTACATGGATATCTAAATCTGCCAGGCAATCTAGTTGGAAGGCAGATGCAACACTGGCCATCAGGTTACACATTCAGTTAAAAGAAATCTCTGTGTGTGAACCTCAAGGGGTGCACACACTCTTCTTCAAACAAAAAGATATATTATGAAAAACTTGTGTATTTGTATCACGCCTTTCCTCATAATTAGTCTACATGCACACAGATTGGCAAAATGCAAGTCTGTATTTCCTAATGTCTTTTTCTCTATTTATTTGATTTTCCAATTAATCACAGTTCTCTAATTTTCCTTTCTGCTTATTTTAATCCAAATGAATTAGTCCCTTTTAGAAAAATCTCTTTTCCAGAGAAGATGCAAGCTCTAAAATCTGTAATGAATGTGCCACCGTTGCAAAAATATGACCTGAATATGATTATTGAATAGATCATTAGTGTGAGAACAAGGAGACCTGTACACAACCCCGATCCGTGTTTCTGCATTGCCCCAGCACTTAAGGCAAATCACTTCACTCCCCTGTGTGTCTCCCATTCTCTCTCCTCTATGGCTTTTCATTTGCAGGACTTCTGCTGCTGTGTGCAAGACAGGCATGGGCACTACAGCACCCACACCACACTGCAAAGCGACTCAGCCACAAAACAGGGGAACTCACTGCGAGGGTGTGCTGAAGAAAGGCAACAGAAAGAAAATCCACTGGGTTTTGGTTGTGGTGAAATCCAGGGTACAATGATCAGATCCACCTTTTTACCGTTCTAAAATATAGCTGTGATCAGAGCTGAGAGCTTTCTTTAATTTATATTAGTGCTAAAAATCTTACAGTAAATGTGCATTAGATGACATGAAGTGCAGACCAAGCAGCTTGTCTCACAGTGTTAACATTTTCGCTAGCCTCAGACCCTCTGCCACGGGTGGTTCGAGGCGCCTGCTCTGCTCGCTCCTCCTGAGAACCTGCTTTGCTGCTGGCTCCACAGCCCGGAGCCCCTGCAGCTCCGGGGCTCAGTGCCAAGGGCAGGAAAAGAGATGAAACAGAAATGATTGTGCTGGAACCGGGCAGGATGCGACTCTGGTGGCTCTGCGTTTGCAGCCAGCAGATGGGCTGAGTATGGAGAGCGGTTACAGAACTGCCCTTCCAACTACTGCTGCGCCTCAGAACATAAAACCTTACCTAAACGGTGCTATAAATGAAACGGTCCCTAGAAAGGGCAACATAGCTTCTATTAGTGCTTGTGCTCTCGAAGTACTAGCCAAAATCTCAAACTCTAAACAAATATCTGAATCTATGGTGATCCTATATTCAATTTTTACATTTTTGATGCACAAAGGAATATTTGCATTTCTTTTCATAGTGGCAGTAATTACCCTGTCATTTAATGACCAGTTAGGTGAAGGCCCCTGGGGATGCTGAGGGATCAGCTCCTGCAGCCGCTCAGCAAGTGCTGGGAACAACCTGTCCCTGCAGGTCACTATCCTTAGGCACAGAGCCCTTCCCAGCGGCAGGGACACCCCTGCACACAGAAGCCAGCTTGGCATTTCCTGACCAGCAAGTGTGTGAAAATGCCTGCCACACAGTCCCCATGGGCATGTGTCATAATGCTCTTCCTTAGCTAGAGTAGCAGAGAATGAAGCATCATTTTTATTAAGGAATCACTCTCTAGGTGACTTAAAGCAGGGTCAAGACTGAGGTCCCTTCATTTAAAATGACCTTACTATCAAAAGTATATTATGTCAGTAATGCTTCTGAGATTTTGCAGGTGCAGAAGAGGAATATCAGGTGCTTCTTTTAGCTAAGAAATACCCCTTTCCTCTCACAGCTGCTGTGGTTTTAAGCAGCAGAAGCAACCGATCTGGAGGCTGTTTCACTTATTTAACCAAGGAGGTGCAAGGGTAATAGTCTCCTGAAAGATTCTGGCCTGAGATTTGTTCCATCCTTGCCCGTGGGTTTCACAAAATAACCTAACTGCACTAAAGTTTAGGGTGTGCTATCATGTCCACAAACATATTCCTCTGTGCTCTTGCCCAGCTTTTAAGGAAGACATGAGCTGAATGGATCGCTGGTGGGAGAATAATATCTAAGCCTCGGTTGTATGGGACCCACTCAGCTATAGATTTTTCTTTTTATTATGCTTCTGTGGATTTTAAGGTCTCTGAGCTTTGAGCACTTAAAGCAAGTGCATAAAGCCTAAAAAAACCTAAGTAATATATCATCAAGCACAATGCTGCATTAACAGAATATTTTGGTATGCACTTGATGAAATATGAGCTTTCTTTCCAATTTAACATTTTCTTTCCAATTTAACAATTGGAGGCACACCAACACATTCCCAAAGAGCAAGAACACTTAGGTGCAATATTTACAGTAACTTCCCACAGAAGCAGAGCTGCTGGGCAGCATGTGATTGCCTACGGTCCCAGGCAGAAGCGGAGCCCGCAGTTTGTGTGGCACTTCGGTCATGTGGCAACGAAAGGCACCCTGCGTGGAGCAGTGACAGCAGGACCCTGTGTGGGGACCCGGGTGCTGCAGCGGTGCCACCGAAGCCCCGGGACACAGCTGAGCTGCCCGGCCACGGTCGGCACCACCATCTGCTCCATGTTCTGACCTGCCAGCCTCATCTTCCAGCCCCAAAGCATGCTTTTTATGGTGCAAACTTACCCTTCGACAAGCAATTCTTCAAGAAGATGGATTATGAATTGCAGGTAAGTCACTGAAATGTTAATGGGTTATTCTGGGCCAGGCAGAGGAAAACAGGCCCATTTTCCAAAGCATAGCAGATCAAGACGGCCTGGTGAGAGTATCCCAAGCAGCTGTACCTGATAAAACAGAGGAGCTCCTGGTCTCCATGTTCTACAGGCAGGCATTTGCTCACAGCTAGAGTTACACGCCATATAACATGACAAGCACTCCTCACGTCACAGCCCTGCCAGCCCCCAGGCCCCTGGGAGGGCAGCAGGCCCAGGCCAGCCTTGGCCCAGGCAGCAGCTCCAGCTCCCGAGCACCTTCCCTGCCAAAGCAGCAGGAACAAACAGGTTTCCAGCTGATAGTGCCCAGTGTGGGCAACTTGAAAGGGTTTATCAAAACTGACCTGCTTCCAGGGAACAATTAAGCTTTACAAACTGTGTATTTTCCAGTCAGTTCATTATTCGCTGGAAGATTACCAGGCTTAGCTTCATCTCCTAACCTCCCTTTCTCTCCAGTGCCCTACTGGACAGCTGCCTTTCCTGTGATGCCAGGAACAAAATTCCAGATCTTTGGTACCTCCCGTGGGGATAGAGCACTTCCCTTTATGGGCTCCGAGTTCAAGCACCACTCACCAGCCTGGTTTGGGAACCCAGGCTTTCCTTCCCTATCACGTTTTTGACTTTGCTAATGGGACCTGCAGATCCTTTCCTCCTTCCCTCCTTCCTAGGTGATGTTGGGCTTGGGGTGTTGTTTGTTGGCAATTGCAGAAGAGATCTTTGGTTAGCGTTGGCTTTCTGAGAGTACATGATGTTGCATGGCTGTCATTTCTGTATATCGTGTTTGAAGCCTGGCTTGGAGCTCTACAGTGATAACTGGCTCCTGTTCTATGAACATTTTTTTAACCTTTGGAAGTCATAACTAGTAGGTGTCCCCCTGAGTAATAACCATTTCACTTCTTTGAATATATTTATGGCTTCATTTTCACTTTGAAATCACTCTTTGTCAGCTCTTGGCTATCAGCCCTCCTTTCAAGCACTCAGAGATATGGATCAGAATCATCTCCACAGCATTTGTTCTGGAGGCCACTACAGCTGCAGTTTAGAAACTTGCTCTAAAAGTTTTGCTTTTTTTGTTGCTTTTAGGAAATGACCTTTTGATGGCTGCCACCAGGTCTAGGAGTGCAAAGTTAAACTGCAAGGAGTGAAAAAACAAATCAAAACAAAAGGCAGAAAGATGAAGAACAGGATGTATCACAGTGTTCAGCACTGTTCTGTAGTAAGTGATGAAGAATAAGTGCTTCTAAGAGCCCATAAGTAGAATATACATTTTCTTATAATACTGAAATTTTAGAAATATCCTATCCTTCATAAAATTCATTTTTAAAAGCCAAGTATCATCTAGCTGGAATCCTCGTGCAAGATTTAGCCAATATAGAAAGCTAACTCTAACGCACATTTTCTTTACCATTTGCTTTTATTTTTCTGTGTTTCTCTTTCTCCACTACAACAGTTTTACCAGCAAAAAAAAAAAAAAAAAAAAAAAGCAGGAGACACTAATACAAGGCATCATTAAAAAAACAGGAGGACTCACAACAAGCAAATAAATATTTAGCTGTATCTCTCACATGGAAATGAAAGCTATCTTGCAATATTACTTTTCAAATAATAAATGTGTGACATGAAAAAAAATGAATAAAGTGGCTACCCTTCATATCATCCTTCCTTTAGGGGCTACAAAACAACTAGCACAATAAAAGCACCGACTAAATGCTTATCAACAGCAAAATGTAACTCTAAGGACTGGCTCTGTAAGAAAAATAGCCAGTAGCAAAAACAATTCGTAGATTCTTTTCCAAGTCTTAGACTCTTTTATCATCCAAACAGAGGGCCACTCACCTGCAAAATGCCCCGTTCCTAAGAGCACACAAGTAGATCTTATTTATATGATCTTATTTATATTAAACATACAATGAAACATTGCTAGAACATTTAATTTGAAGAATACACTGAGGGGCAAGCCAATGGCTCTTGAAATACAGCCTCTTAACGAAACTCTAGAAGTTGTGGCCATCATATCAAGACAAAGTTTGAAGTGTGAAAACTGTAACAAGCTCAGTCACATGTTCTCAAATCCACTTCACCGAAACCCATGAGCAAATTATTCTGCATTTTCCAAAATTTTGTGTTTTGAAGGTTAGAAAGCTCTAGCCTCTAGTGTTAGAAATTCTCTTACAGTTGCTGGAGGAAGGAATAAAAAAAATACGGGCTCTGATTGCGCATCTTCCTCTCAACACTCAGTTAGGTAAGGGTTTTCAATGCACTTGACATGGTTTTTTTTCATCTTCAGATGATAAATTTATTCTCTTAAGTTTCAACAATCTCTGTGGCAACTTCCTCCACTCCAAAAATACCATCATTAGCGCTGGAAAGGGAACAGGTTTCCAGTTCCACTAAAATGTTCAGGCTTCACATTCTCCTTTTCTGTATCAGGATAAAAGCAAAGCCTTGCAGAGCTTCCAGGTGAGGGGCAGCAGAGGGTAGCCCGAATAGCTCAGTGCTAAAGACACCCATTAAGTCTCTACCTGGATATTCTCTCAGAGCCTGCTCCAATAAACACTTTTCCTGCCTGTATCAAGTTGGGAAGAAAAACTGCATCTCAAGGTTTGCTGAACTTCAGACATACCTAAAAAAAGCCTCCAGTCTTCTCCAAATACCCACTATTAATTCACTGAAGTTTGATTTATTTTTTAAAAAAGCTGAATAAATTCACACATTTCCACAAATGCTCTGTTTCTTTCTAGAAATTGAAAGCAAAGGAGCTGTTGAGGCAAGCGGAGCATCTGCTCCACTGAGCTAAGGCTGAGTCTGGCTCGGAGATGTTTTCAGGACAGCAATTTACTGTTTCATTTCACGTCAGCTTTTTGACTCTGCTATTTCCATAGATGTTGTTGCTGTGGACAGGAGGTTTTAAGGAGGAGCAAACTCGAAGTTTGCTATTTGCACAGTGTTGTAGAACATATAGGGCAGAATTGCTGTCAGCTGATAAAAGCAGTTTCCTGGGAAAAGTGGTTACACTGCACATTATCTAGAGGATTGAAAACTTTTTAAGTGAAAAAATAGAGCACATATCAAAGAAATGACTGAGAGAACAAAACAAAAAAGATGTCCAAGAGACTCTAGGAGAAGAATAGAAGCACTGATCCTATATATTGGACAATCTAACACACAGCACATTAAAAATGACAGTCAAGCTACATATAACATAAGACTGATCTTAATAAAGAGAAATTCACATCTGAAATACTCCCCAAAATTCTCACTAATTAGCACTGCCAATGAATGCTCTGGGTATCTCTCAAGGCTGAGTTCTGAATTCTGCAGTCCAGAACTCAGCAAAGCTGGGGTGCCAGACAGTTTGACTTAAAATGTTGTAGCATCCTACCAGAAAGATGCTTTTCCTACCTCTGTAAAATCATGAGCAGTTTGGTGGGCAAAATTATTTCACTGTAACATTTTAATTAGCTTACTTCTTCTAAAGCTTACTGACACGTCAGCTTCAAGAAGGAATTTGCATAAGAGTAGAGTATGTGGCAAATAGATATTGCACCTCTCATGAATTTGGTCTCTAACGCATGTGTGTTTGAAATGGGACACTGGCTTCTGAATCACACTGCAAAATTTAAAAGCAGAGAAACCTGTTTTTTTAAGATATCCACACTTAAAAAATATTTTAATTTCCAAAAATCAACAATTTATGCACAATTCAGGCATGTAATTTTTAAAATGAAGTATTAATTTGCATTTGTTTTCCACATGAACACTCTGTCACTGAGATAAGTGTATACTAAGTGACTAGACCTTATTAATTTGGCATTCATTTAAAAATGATAACAGAATTACTTATAACAAAATGACACACCAATTCTGCTGTCATTCTATTTAGAGTTTAAAGAACTTTTCAGATAGTGATTACCTAAGAAATCAAGCAGAATCTACCTGATATCAGTTCAAAATCTGAGTAGAGGAAGGCCAGGCAACTTACTCTGTCATCAACAGGTACTTACAGAGGGAATCTCTACTTCTTTTCTGTTTTCTATTGACTTTTGCTTATTGTAAGATTCAAGTGCTCTTGCAGTACTGTATCTCAGTGGGTGTTCAGCTGGGCACTGAGTGTATCTGCAGGACAGGCACACGCTGAGGTTATGGTTGGAGGGGATAGAGTGAAAAGCCTTGGGGTGGATAGTTCAGCTCTGCTCCATGCCCAGGCCTCTCACCTCCTCTACCTAAATACCTAAATACACATGCACTGACTTTTGACTTGCACCTGCTTCCCATAAAGTACCTCCTCTGCTCCTTGTGGTGAGCCCAAGGCTTCATCAGCTGTCTGGATGCTGAATCCGACGCAGTGCCTCTCGGTTTTACTTATGTAGATCAGGTCTTGAAGAGCAAACAGCAACCTGGATGGTGCCTGCGTTAGAAGCAGAAAAGAAGCAACATATTTTCCAATTGACAGGTAAAACAAACATACACTCTGAATACATTTTTGCAAAAAAAGGAGCAACAAATATAGGTAAATATAGTAAATTCATTTCCCACACACTTGAAAGCATTGCCAATATTTATTTATTTTAATGAAAATTTGAGCCAGATAATTTGACACATTCCCACTCTACATATTTTCTATAAGCATGTATTCTTTCCACTTTTCCTTCTTCTTCCCCTCTCCCTACAAATTCACAGAGATGTAACAGGAATATGGAAAAACTGGTATCAGTGCATAACTTTTAAACAGCAAGAGTGAGCAAATTTGTAACATTTCTGCTAGCTTTTCAAGAATAGAATATAAAAAAGGTTGAAAATACAAGTGTAAAGACCAGTTCTGCTATCTCCACCAAGAAGAATGAGGATTTCTTGCAGTATTAAAATAGCCTCTCAAAAACGCCCTAGAGGCAGGCAATTTTTTTTTTCTTTTTAATAAACAATCAAAATCTGCTTTTCATTTCTCACATCCACAGGCTTATGGGTGCTCTTCACCAAATAAGACTTTTTAGTTGTCACTTAGCAGCTGGATGGGAACTCGACACCTGGGAACCTGACTGCTCTGTTACTGCTGTTATTGCCACAGGAACCGTTGTCACATTCCGAAAGCTAAGTGATTTTAAAAAATAATTATTTCCAAATTCTCATTTACCCTGTTTTTAGCAGGCTAATAGCTGTTGCCAAGGAAACAGCAATAGAGAAAAGAGATGCAGGGAAGTTAAGATTTCCCTCAAATGTTTATTGCAGCCCTGGAAGAGGGATGAAGTGAAAGAGCAGCTTCTGATGGTCCGTCCTCCTTGCAGCCGTCAGCCCGTTCCTGGTGCAGATTCATTCTCTCCTAAAGAACAAGTTCCCAAGCAATAAGAAAGGAGATATAATTCAGCTCCAGGATTCTTTTTTTTTTTTTTCTCACCCAGTTATTAAACTGAGCTAAATTGCCTGCTTCCTGGTTTGAGCTGGGCTTCCAGTGCAAGGTCGCTCTAATGAATTTCAGAGAACATGGTAACACAGGCAATCCCACACCTTCAGCACACAGAGCTTCAGGTGAGAGCAGCTTAAAAACTGCAGCAGACAGGATAAATGTGCAGCGCCAGGATGTGCGGTACAAACAGGCCTGAGCAGACACGTGTGAAGAGGCGGCCAAGAGGGAGCTCGTGGGGCAGGGGGGACGGCGGCCGCGCTGCCGCCCGCAGCAGCCCTGCCTCCAGCTGCGGCTCTGGTGCAGAAGGGCTCACGGGAGCCCCCGCTGCGATGCTCGCTGCGCCGCCAGCGCTCGCTGCAACGCTCACACCATCGGGTGCATTTACTGAGGCCACCTTCTCGGGTTAGCAGCAACCCCTAGGCAGTTATCTGTGAGGCCATGCTCCTCACCAAGGCTCAAAGAGCACCCACCTTGGCTGGGGATCTCCCCTTTTACAGCATACACTGACTGCTGGAACTGCTTGTTATCCCCTGCCTCCTCCCACTGCGCCCCTTTGGTACCGCGAGCCTCTGCACATGCCAGCAACTCCATTAACCAAACTGAACGGAGCAGCTCATGCACCGGCACCAAGGTGAGAGCTGCCCCGAGCTCCAGGGGATGACAGAGAGGCAGGATACAGTAAAAGGTGCAGTTACAGAGCACCAGCCAAGAGGCTGGTGTCAGAGCTTCCCTGGAGCACAGGTACCAGCCCCGGGGCTCTGCCAAGCACCACCACTGCAGTATCAAAGGCTTTAATAGATTTAAATATTCATTAAGTAAATCTTAAATATTGTAAACCCTGTGTGATAGTAATTATTCTGGTCTTTTGATCCTAACCTTTAATTTGTGTCCCTGTTTTTCCCTAAAGCCCCAAGAGATGTGTACCTGCTGTTTCACATCAGATGCTGAAACCAGAGGTGAAGCCCACCAAGCTCTTGGATGACGGTTGCTTATTTTTTGGTTGTTATTTTTTCTGAAGTAGCTCTGGAAAGCGATTGGATTTTAAAAATCCACCAGGCAGTTAAAGATACACTACAATGTCTGATAGCCCGAAGATTGAACTTGCTGCCAGGTGCCACTTGAATAACAGATTACCCATATGTCACACTTTCCCTCTGCTCTGGTTCCAAGCCCAGACAGACACAGAAACATAGAGGCCATGATGTGTGATCTCCAGACACTGCCGAGTCCTTCCTCAGTGCTCGTTCCGCTTGTCAGTGAGAAGACACAGAAAAGATTCAAAGTCAACAAGTAACTCTGACTTAATAGGTCACCATCCATCAGCTCCAAGGGGTGTCTGCCTCCTTGTGGGCCTGGCCCCACGATGAAGGTAATGGGTCAGCTCCCCTCACCTCGCTAAGGGCCCGGCGCTGCTGCACGCCGAGCAGGGCCTCGACAGCGAGCGCGTGCCCGGCCGCAGTGCCTGCAGACCCCCCTGCTCCCCATCTGGTACCATGAAGTGGCGGCGCTGCAGCAAGCAGGTGGAAACCAAAGGCCCCCGTGCCTGGACCAGGATGCTGCGGCCAGGACGCTGATGCTCACCTGTCATGGAGACACTTCTGATGCCTGCCTCTTGCCATGCTGATCTACCTCAGTGACAGTCACATTTGGGCAGCTGACTTCCCTAGAACCACCCCACCCCGAGCTGCTTCTGGGGACACTCAGCAAAGAAAGAGGCATATTTTCTGTCATGTATTTCTCCTTTCAAGATTTTAAAAGGTATATATAAACCCCCTGTGTTTTCAACACGTGTTACAATATGCACTTCACAGGCTTCTGCTGTGACACTTTCATGCAGCTTGCCAAGTGTTTTAAAAGGTCACTGAGTTTGTGAACTCAGGTTCAACTAATTAAAGTGAATGGAGAATTCTGAAGTGGTGAAAAACGCAGGACATCAATAAAACATAAAGTGTGGCAGGTCAGTTCAGAAGTCAGCAAGTCTGTTTGCCAGGCACTGAATAATGACAAGGATGAGGAATGCCAAACAGCAACGGGAACCTGTGGCAGCAACAAGGAGAAGGATCCACTCACCCCACATTCATTGGAGAAGAGAGAGAGGCACCCAGCTTGTCTCCTGCTCCTGAATAACAGAGGCTAAAATTGTATGGAAAAGGGGTATTTCGGAGGTGTTATCTTTTCCCTAGGTCTTCGTTACCTACCCGACAAGAGTGTGACCCTGCAGGCTGGGATGCTGCGCAGGGGACTCTACTCCGCTTGCTGACTTAGAGCAAAAAAAAAAAAGCCACTCTCTTTTTCCAAGATTTCACTTCCCCAGTGAATTATAATGATCCTTGTAGAGTGCGAATAACTGATGGGAGGTAAAATCTAGGCCCTGTTATTATCTCAGCATGCAACTGAAAGAAATTAGTCACCTCAATGAGAGGAAAACTCCTCTTGCAGACTGTTGGGCTGTGCTATCCAACCGTGTCTACATCGTAAGCTATCTGAATTGCATGTTTTGGGAGCAGGCACGTTCCTTCAGCTCATGCTCTGAGCACAACCAGCAAGCTCTGCAAGCTGAACGGGCTTCGTTGTCGCTTGTTTCTTGAGCACTACTCCTGAACAGGAGGTGATGGGGAGCCGTACGTGCTGGCTCCATAAGGAGCGCTCCCAAACTGCCTGACTCAGCACAGCCCGTGTCCCGGGTGCATTCAGGTGCATCTGTCTGTCACACAGATGGGCCGCATTCTTACACAGTCTTGCTGCTGATAGTGCTCGTGGATGCTACTGCCTGGACGAGAGCTCCTGCCTTCCTCCCCAGCAGTTCGGCTACGCTCTTTGCCTGCCCTTCTTCCCAGGCTCTGCTCTTCCAATGAAAGCTCCTCTGTTGCTGCCGTTTCTCTTCTGGTGGTTTCTCCAGCCTTTAGCAGAGAAAGGATCTTGTGCGTTAGCTGCTGCACAGATAGAGCAAAGGCATTTCCTGGCTATAAGGAGATCAAGAATGATGAAACCAACAACAAGCATAAACTGGAAAAAGACATACTAGCTAGAATTGCTCCTTAGCTTTCCAACCACAGCCTCCTCAAACCCCGTGCTCACTCAGGTATCTACTTTGTACGACCTTGAGCATGATTACATCAGGCAATATTACTTGATGCAAAGACTTAGCACCGGCACATGCACATAGGAAAACGTGGCACCTCGTGGCAGTGCTGGCTCAGGACGCAGCGCTGCAGAGCGAGGCTGCAGCGGAGGCCTCAGCCCTCCACGTCCCACGGCCAGAGCTTCCCGCCTCGGATGTCACCACTTGTGGTGGAATCTCAGCCAAGGGTCGGTGCCATTCACCCACTGACAGACCCCTGACATAAACGACTGATCACAAACACTACCCAAAACAACTGAGATTCAAACTTCCGATATTGCAAAGGGCTAGCAAAGAACTGCTCACAAGAAATGTATATAAAGAATGGAGGACAAAAGAAATGGAGACATAACAAGACATTGTTTTTTAAAGCTATCTAGAAGAGATTTGACAAAAATCCCCATGTAACTGAGAACTATCAGAGCCTTAGCTCTCTGCAAGCGATGGCGCGTCCTGGAGTGAGGACAGCAACAGATTGCAGCACGACCTCTGCAAAGTGTCCTGGGCACCAGAGACAAACAGCTTTAATATTTTACCCAACAAGCAGCACACATTTGTTGAAAAGAGACAGTTAAAATTGATGCTGTTTTATTGGAAACAAACGGATGCTGTTTTATTGGATTTACCTGTTGTTCTCTCTCTGCTAATAGGCTCCACAAAGTAATTATCAGCTGTTTGTTATTGCTACAGTATGGAGCAAATGAGCACAAGACAGCATTAAACCTTCTCCTTAGGCCTTAATGGGCCTGTCTTGGAAGTCCCTGTGCTGCAGGTGGCTGGAGGAACACTTCCCCCAAAAGATCTTGCAGTTATTGAGCTGGGGCATTTTCCCACATCAGCAGCTGCTAAAACCACCATTCTGTTCCACTGCTCTGCAGTACAAAGAGAGCAGCACAGTGACAGGGACAGGAGGGCCGGGTGACGCCGGGAATGGAGGGCTGTGAGCTGGGGCGCCCGGCCGGGCTGCTCCCGCACGCGGAGCCGGGCTGGCAGCTCAGAGCCACCGGCCGGGATTCACCCACTTCCCTGGCAAAGCTCCATGTTCATCCTGCCACCAGCAGCACCAGGTCGTTCAAAAGGAGACAAATCCCTCCTCTGCAAGCCAGCCAGTAAACTGTCCTTCTACTGGATAAAAACCCCACGCCTGACTTCAGTCCAACACAACCACAACTTGATTTTCACGTTTATTCTTGCATAGCTATGTTACTGATCAAAGGATTCTTAAATCCTTTTCAAAGTTCTACTACATTAAATGCTCAAAAGGAGAAAGTTCCACATTGAATTTCCACACCAAAATCCCACCTTGTTTATCCTGTCGGCAAAAAGTCTCGACTCCCCATAGCCTGGTCCACAGAAAGGGGGGTTTTCAGGCACTCTTCGAACACTGACCATCTTTCTCTTCATACTGACTGTCTTTCAGATTTCAGGTCCTGGAATATGGGCTCCCAGTGAGGCACTTGTCACGGCCTCTGTCTGTACCTTGTCTCTGTGAGGGCATTACAGTGCAGTATGACAGTTCCCCTGGGCAATTCACTCCTATTAAAAAATGAAAATCATACCAGGCACTTAGTCCTGGTGAGACTAAGGAAAATCCAGCATGGAAGCTGGTGCGGGGCTTAATGCAATCCAAACATACAGCCTTCTGTACGGAATACAACTCCCCAGTGAGACACAAAGCAGCAGATGCTGTAGTCAATCACCATCTATCAGCCAACTTCAAACCAAAAATAGCACGAAAAGGGAGAATGGTGAGCAATTTTCACCATCACTCCCAGTACCAGGATTCTGGAACATCAAACAAAACAGCCCTAAAACAAACAGAAGGGGATGTTTTTCACCTATGTAAGCTGCGGAATGTGTTGCCACAGGACTTGGTTGATGTTAACAGTTTCAAGAAAGTTGCAGATAAATTAATGGAAGAAATAAGAAGCAGGGGTAATTAAACACAAGATGCTGTCAGTAGCAAAGGAGGTCCTCAGTACCACTGACTGAGAACAGAGCACAGACAGAGAGAAGAGAGCACAGCTTCTCTCTCAGCTGAGAAGCTGAGAGAGCATGCCAGGGGAGTATCACCATATACATGTCTGTACTAGAGGAGTATCACCATATACTTGTTCCTTCTGGCACCACTCGTCCCTTCTTCACCATATACTTGTCCCTTCTCTTTGGTATGGATCCACTGGCAGCAGAGGATCTGATGCTCCACGTTCGCCCTGGGCCAGTGCAGGTTCCAGAGGTTTCTCCTGTGCCCTACAGAAGAGATTCCTAAGGACAGGCAGGGAGGCTGTAGTAAGTGATCTCTGAACGTGTGCTTCTTTGGAGGTCACACATTCAAGGCTCTCCTTCTTGCCAAGATACATCCTGGGTATTTCAGGCACAACTGAGGCTTCTGCCTTGATGAGCGACCCAGGATGTGAGCAACCTGCATCGAGGGCTGCTGCTGTACACTCACTCACACACATGCACACACAACCCCATACTCACACACACATGATTTGAAGACATCGTCACTCTCCTTTTGGGCTATTTGAATCTCTTTTCTTTTAAACACTGTGGCCAGGTTTATCCCTGACTGGTGTTAGCATGGCTACCCTGAACCACTTTTGCTGAAAACCTCTCTATAGCCCTTAAAAGATGGGGAAACAGCTTCAGAACAGCAGCTTACAGTCTGAAAGAATGTTTCCACAGTAGCTAATTCTTCAAGTTAATGAGAAATACGGATCAGGATATATGTAACTAGCAAGACTTCTGAAGCTAAACAGGGTGCCACATCTGAAAATAAGGATCTAAAAGTTTTGATTTTCTCTCAGCATGCCAAGGTCTGATTTTATCCTTGCCAACCCCCAAACAACTTGTACTGACTAAAGATTAGATTTTGAACTCTAATGTCTCATTTCTAACTAGTGGTGCAATTTTCTGGCATGGGCACTTTAAATTCCCCTCTGAGGTATTGCCTAATCCTGGATCACCTACCACGATAAATTATGGCTTATGATTTTCCATCTGACTGTGGGGCCTTTGATTACTGAACTGCAGCTGGTAGATGGCATGAAGGTCTTTGGGAAACCTGCCCCCGTGAGTGTCAGTCTGGGACCCAAGTTCCTGCCTTCATTAAGCAGGAGGGCCCCAAGAACTAAATTTGCAAGGGCTTTTTATGCAGCACCATCTCTGCTGCATGGACTATGTAATGAAACCTGGTCGATCTAATCTATATACACATACATGCATGCACACACACTTACGTAGACGCATCACCATCTGTTTCCCTTATGAAATATTCATGTGAAGTCATTATAGTAGGAGATATAGGTATGGCTTTCTAATTTTTAGGGAGCCAGGATCAGATTTTTTTCAATTATATTCTGCAAAACTACATGCTTCAGTTTTCAGTTTCCTCTGCTAGGACAGACTTTCTTGGTCTCAGGGTTGTCAGTGTTGGTGTTTCTTTTTTCTTTCTTTTTTTTTTTTTCATTCTTGGTAAACTGTCAGACTCCAGACTTTTCTTTGCAATTTAGATCAGAGGACAGTGAGGTTGAATCCTCATGATTCTGTCATTAGAACTTGCAGTCAACAAGCTTCAAATCCTTTTTGAATCCCTACCATTCTTGCCTAGTGTGTATCTACAAAAATTAATTGCAGGAGATTTGTCCTTCCAGGAACTGGAGACTTGACAAAAAGGAACAGCAGCCTTTGCCAGCTCAGAATTAAATGGAAGTTTTCAGTGATGTGCTCAAGTGCTCTACTTAAAAGTTTTAATTTCCTTAGTATATGATGGTCTGTCTTGCATCATCCTACTATATTTGTTTGTAAAGCACCACGTATCTAAAGCAATTCCTTGCAATGGCAGAGGTATCTGCAGAAACTTTTAGTCAGTATTAAAATGAAAGTGGAAGGAGTATGGATGAAAATGAGCGTTGTCTCTGCTTGGTCATAAATAATAATTGCTACTAAATATTTTATTTTGTTTTAATGAAAGTCTAAGTTCAATGAATTTTAGGCCAACATTCTCAAACTTAATTGACTCAGAAGAGTATATAAGCTAATTATAGGTCTCTAAATATAATAATTAGTTTTCAGAAATGTTGGACACTCATGACTTTTAGTGACAACAACACAGCCTTCTTCAGACATGCAAGAGTTTGCACCTTAATCCTAATGACTAGATCCATATGACTTAATCCATATGACTAGATACAGACAACTAACTTTGACCAATCCATTTTTTATTGCCCAGTAAAAATAAGACTGAGTATTTGTTATACACAAAGATTTTCCTAAACTGTTTCTCCAGGAGCTCATTTTTAACCATCCACCCTACTCCTTGCTCCTCCTGGGAAGACGCCTAGAGCTCATAAAGCTGCCAAATGCCCTTCCTGTTTGTTGACTATCAGGGAGAGATGTAAAGCAACAGAAACACTGGGGGAAGCCCGGAACATTGGAGGTACCTTGCATTCGGCTCCCAGATGTTCCTTCCTCACACATTCACAACGCGCGCCAGCCCCGTGGACCAGTATGGGGACACATTACATTGCACGGATCCCTGAGGACACATTACATTACACGGTCCAGGGACAGGCAAAGGAAGTGCCAGACTGGCCATTTTTGGTCGAAGCTTCTCCCCAGACTCAGTGTTCCTCTGAATTACACAAAGGCACTGGTTTTGTCTGTGCTCACTGCCAAGCTGTGGGCCACAAAGCGAGCCAAAGGCCAAGCTGTTACAACCCTGTGTACACCCCCGTGCACAATCCCCACATAGCCAGGTTTTTAAGGGACTGTTTGCTTCCGTGTGGCACGTCCACACTATTCCCAGGCAAAGCTCAGGCATCTCAATACCACAGCAGCCCTTGCTGCATGAGAATTTAGACACCATGAGGAAGAACTGTCACAGGCTTGTCTGCCGTGCATTAATCAACGATGTTGCCATTGGTTTTACCCTACACATATGGAATAAACACATATATCTCACCCGTAATGTAATTAGGTGGACTGGGTGGGCCCTTGAGGAAGGACAGCACAGCCATCGATCTCCTTGCTGCCCGCGTGCCGGGCCCTGCTGATATCCACGGCTCCGTGGGCACTTCCATGTAAGCAGTTCGGAGACAGGGCAGGAATCATTAAAGGAGAGGGAGATCAGAGTTCTTAAAAAGCACAGAATTAGCTAGCAGTGGAAGTCTCTGATGTTTATTTTTATCCCTATCTGGCGCATTATCAGTCTGAACACATGGCATGGAAAGAACTGGGCCTACCAAACATTTTTTTTTTCAAGATTACAAAGTATCGTGTCCAGCTTGAAAAAAATGTTTACGAAATAGGATTCTCAGAGAAGACAGGTATTTTGAAGAAAAAAAAGGAAACTTAAAAAATGGTTCAGCATCCTGTTTGAGAAGCAAATATTAGTTTTTCACTTTTTCAACATGAATTATGCAGGAGCTCCTGGGAGGTGAGTTCTGCAAAAGCACCACACGGAATCAGAGGTTCTCATTTTACTGATGTTTTTAGGGATACTTGACATTTATCTCAGAGCAGTTTAGAAATGATGGCGCTAGCAGCTCAGCTTCGGTGAAAGCCCCTAAGGACCAGGAATCTGTGTGCAGATGCTTTTCCAGAATGAGGACCCTTGATTAGCAGTAAAGATACTAAATACTCTTTGGTTTAATGAGGGCAAGTGTCTTCTAGGAACACATCCTAATTGTAATAGTTACTGTTACCTCAAGCAAAGGGTACAGATATGTAGGTTCATGTGGTCACGGCCACATGAAATTAGTTAAATATTATTCTTAAAAGACAGTTAAATGTCTTGCCTAGCATGCCCAGTAACAGGCAAGTAAGATAAGCTCAAAGGTTCCTCATCTATAAGATGACTGGTCATCTAACTTATAACAAATTCTATTTAATAGAATAATGTTAAAAAGGCTGAAGGCTGCTAATTGGTTATACCAATAACTGTGACTAATGAAATGCTTTACAGAGTCTGCAGATATTACTTTGAATTAAGATAAGGATTTTTTTCTTTTCTTCTAAAAATTGCCATTGTACACAAGTGTCATTGAAAAATGTTCAAACTCGGTGAAATCATTTCAGTTTCAAGCAGATTCATCACTTAGACAGCTGGTAAGTTCCCAAGGCCACTAGAAATGTGCCTTTATTAAGAACTTCTGTTTCTTATTTCTAAACTACAGGAAGAAAAGGAGTCAGAAACTTCTCTGTGTGGTTTGATACATTCTTTCCTTATAATTAAAGAAAATCTGAAGCTCTAGGCTTCTTTTGGAATGTACTGGAGTTTGAAATCACTCAAGGCTGGTAAATTCCTCACCCAGTTTCAGTGAGGATACTTTTTAATGGCAAGTTGCAACCTTTGCAAACTTAAATCTGTAAGTACTGACAATACTATAAATACCTATAAACCTATAAACACTGACAGTAGTTGTTGTAATAATAAATATTTCAAATGTTTCCACTGTAATAAAATAACAGTTGCTATCTTTTCTGCATATATCCAGTGGACTTCTAATGGAGGAAAAGGTGAAAGCATCAAATATAACCTTTACTAGATTTATCAATATGTGATAAAGACATGAATTATTACTTTACGCACTGCAATGTTTCACGGGAATGTAGATCCTTTCCTTGCTAAAATGCACGGGCAGGAGGGGAAGTCATGGGCTTAGCATGGCAAATGGAAACTCGGGAGAGCAGAGCATGTGGTTTGTCCTGATGCCTGACACGGTGCCACATCCACCAGCATCGGCACTGCCTCCACTCTCCTGCCTGATACGAACGTTTGGTTTCTCCAACTTTTCAACTTATCTGTTTAATTTCTCTGCTTATCATAGCAAACCTTTTCCCAAGAGGGGCTCCTATTTTGCAAGTCACAGTAATATGTGTGAAAGGGAAGGAACCACCTTCTGCATCCTCCCTTGCTTTTTGAAACACACACTCATGCAGAGGAAACCTTGATAACTCCCCTTGAATTCTCCTGGAAGCCCTGAGCCTTGGCCTTCTGACTGGGCTCTGTATTTGCCCAATCTATCTCTTTTTTTATCCGACATGCTCCCTCTCCTTTCATTGCCCTAAGATGTGTGGTGGTTTCCCTGGGTATTTCCTCACAAACATACAGCTTGCCTCCCTAGAGGAGACTCCAGATGGGATGGCTACGAGGCCATGAACATTTACTGCTTTTCATCCTTTATCGAATGACCTGACATCCCTTCAGTGTCAAACATGTTTTCCAGACAGCCCTTCTACTTGCACAAATGAGGTGGATCGATACATAACCAATGTGGCTCAATGTATGAGGACACTTCAGGAGCAGGAATGTCATAGTCCCAACACAGTAACTCAAATATATATATATACACACACATATAAAAGCTTCATAAAGTCTCATGTGAACTATTAAACAAGGAGGGAAGAAATAGTCTTTAAGTACAACCTGCGAGATTTAATGTCATAGCCAATGGCACTTTGACAGTTGTTTAATCATTTTAAATACATTAGCTTTAGAAATGAAGCAAGTCATCCCTTGGGGTTTTTGAATTCTCCATTTTAGGTTCTCCTCACCTAAAATACAACTTCAATGAAATTTAATATGCCTGGAAAAAAATGCTTGAAGTCAGCTGATATTTTTCATCTTCAATTCCCTTTCAACCAGTTTAGTTACACTTAAACTCTCTGGTTCATGGTCTGCATCCTGTGAGGCAGAAGTGAAATCTTGTTGGAAAAAGGACCAGGACCATTTTTCAAACCAGCTCCAATTTATACAGCATCCCCATGATTGCAATGTTGCAAAAGTTTGATAAGTGACCATGAAAATACATGCAAACATCTCTGTAACAACACAAACAGCAATATTGCAAAGATCATTTTAAATAAAATATTTTTGTGATTGTATTTGATAGGGAAAACGTAGCAGCAAATACTGAGAGAGGAACTGAACTCAGTACTACGCAAGCTCTACCATTGCTCACCCCTGCATTTCATTTGCAAGCCACAGTATTGTCTCTTTTGGGGTTGTTCTTGTCCTCCCTCAGCCCCTCGTGGCGGCAAGGCCAGCGCTTGATCGGGAAGCCGGCAGCCTCCCCTGCAGAGGCTGCAGCTGTCACTTCCAAAACGGCATTTCCTTGGAAATCAGTAAACAGCCTCACCTTTCACAATCTGTTAGAGACCATATTCCCAGAGCACTATCTATTCAGGTTTATGTGTGATCATTGTCCAATTTGTTCTTATTATGTTATTAGTGCTGAAAGCTGTTTTCCATTAGATGGTGCAAGCTTTCAACTTCTTCCTGGCTAAAATATGCAGTTAAAGGCTTTCAGTTCTTAAGGGACAGATTTGCAAATGTTTAGTTTTTACAGAACAGATTTGTTTGGTGCAGTAGCTTTACTGTTTGGCTTTTGCGGTGCTGTATGTAAAATGAAACTCCTGGACAGTCCAGGCTTTATCTATGACAGCCCTAATAATGACTCAGTTCTTATTGGGAAGAAGTTTGATTAGTTTTTGTTTGAGATTGTAACTTCAGATTAAACCACCAGGACAAAATATTCAGTATCCCTACCAGCAGCTTCAGGAAACGCATGACGCACACACAGGAGGAGCAGCTGAGCTACCTACTGCAATAAAACTAATAATCCAGGTCACCGATCCGAAGGAAGCTGGGGAGTGCACTAGGCCCTGCTGCGTGACATTATGTGACGTCTGAGGTTTGTGCTTTGTGTGAGTCCCAGTTCATGACAGACCGGTGTCCGTATCGCAGCTGCAGTCCCCGCGGTTGGCACCTGGATTGGCAGAAACATTCCGCGCTTCGGGCACTGACTGGCCATCACAGCACCACCCTCCCGTATCTGAATGAGCCTTCGGCTTCTAGACTTCATCTGGCATTTACTGAGAGTTGCAAATTAATAAAGTAAACAGTGTGTATCCTTAACCTGCTGAGGAATTGCTCATTCATACCATTTTCTTTTATTTATTAAGGAAATAAAACCTCAATCATGACGCTAATGCCCTTTAATACACCACTAAAAATAGCTTGCACTTTTAAGGCATATACATCTTGAGGTCCTTTACGAAGCTTCTGATCTCCATTCTATAGAGAGCACAGAAGTCAGGGGACAGCCCGGTGCGACACTGTGAGTCTGCAGCCTATGCAGACCGCAGCCGAGGCCCCTGTTTCCCCAGCTCGCCAGCTGCATGCACGGGGACAGCAGCTTGGTGGCTTTAACCGCTTGGACCTTTGCTCTAAGAAATTTTGAGGCTGGTAACACTGAGACGGAGCAGGACACAGGATGCCCAGAGGACGTGCCAGCGTGGACACGCGCCCTGGCCTCTGCAGCGCAGGCCGAGCGTCCCTGCCCTCACGGCATCCGGAACCACAGCTGGGCCGGCCTCGGTGCAATGGGAACAAACCCCCTCGCGCAGCCGGGATCACGCCAGGGCGACGATCCCACCAGCAGCTGCCATTGGAACCACAAGTTGCTGCCACTAACACTGCGAACAACAGCCGTCTCGTCCCGCTCTCGTGCTCAGTGATGTTCACTTATGGAATTAAACCAGGAATCATGTTGCCTTCTATCACTCCAGGGGAGGCAGCTTTTTCTTGGGGTGATTGATAAGACATTTTTCCGCAGTGTTTGTACCAAAGGATTTCAGTGAATCGAAAAGTGTCAGCGTAGACCTAAATTTGGGGCTAATAACTAGGGGGAAAAAAAGTCAGGAAAGATATACTAATTTTATATATTATTTTGTTTTGTTTCTAGGTTACCAATGACACAAGTGCTTTGGGTGGTTCATAAGCAGTGGGCATCATCTTCAGAGTACTGAGTAGCAGAGAAACAATTTCAATATTGGGGCATACACAGAGTAACTTAAGAACATAAATACAGATTTTTTTTCTAAATTTACTACAAATGTTATTAATTTCCACAGGCTTCATGAGACAAATTGTTTCTTTACTCCCATAGAGAAGTCCTGGGATGACCCATAGGAAGGAACAATATTGTGTCAGTTACGTGGCTAACACCCCTTGCAGACTGTTGGGCGTCAGAAATGCACAACACATCCTGGTGTCAACCTGGGGGCACAGGCAACGTGCACGTTGTTCATGTTCTAATACACAGTGTCCCCAGTAAATGCTTTAATTTATCTGAGCTGCAAGTGCCCTCATATTAGTAAGGGAAGCAGAGGAGCACTTTACAAATAATGTATTATTTGGAAAGTGAAGTCCATAGTTGACTCCCAGATTTGCAGAGGGTCCATTTCAAATAGCCAAATAGCTCATCTGCCTTAAAACAAGCAATATATAATCACAGATAACTTTATTTTTAAGTTTAAAGATTGAACAATCTCAGCCCAAAGCTCCTCTCCCTGTTCAAGCATCAGCTGCCATCAAAATGCCAGAAAAAAATTCTTCCTTCTGTTGCCCTTCCCTCCACACCACTGTTAGCTTGTGGTAATTAGTCAGATTGGCCAGTTCACCTCCACTTCAAAACATAAATGATTAACCGACTCCAATAACTTCAGTTATGAAATCCAATTAAATTCAGACAGCTCACAAGAACGTCCTGGGGACAAATCCATAAAACTCTCCCCTGTTGTCAGGTGCTCTGGAGGTGCCGCCCGTAGCTCCCCATCTGCCAAGCACGTCGTCCTGCCGCTCCTCCTGCATCCCGCGCGCCCGGCAAGCGCGGGCACCACCGCACAGGCACCACCGCGACACCCAGGCAGTTCTCAGCTATTAGGATATCAACTACATTGGCGGAAGCAGATCCCTCAACCCAATTATTGTATTTTGCCGTAAGTGAGGTGAATATATAAGCAAAGATCTGCATTCTGCTGTTTCTAAAGGGAGTGGTACCCAGCAGCAGGTCTGGGGTCAGATACTGCCTTTCTCCTTGCCTATTTCTGCTTAAATAAACATACATAGAGATATAAGTATATAAATAGTGAAAAAATAGTGATACTTAATCTAAAATTTGGAGACTATTTACCATTAAGCATGTTTAATAGGAAGCATTTGTGAGGTATTCCTAACTGCCATAGAGTTGTATCATTTGGGTTCTTGCAGACAGGCTGGTTACAGATGGGTAGACAGGGATTCACTGTCCCTAGGAGCTCTGTTGCACGGTACACCTTCCTTCTACAAAAAAACTAAAACAGGCCTTTAAATTGCTGTGCAATATAACAGCAGATATCTAATTTCAATAATAGCCTCTTGCATTTTAATTCTGGAGGCACCAGACGGGTCCCTGTAGGAAGACAGAGAGAACCTGGGAAAAAGAAAATTCATGATGGGAGAACTTGGGAAAATGAAAATTCATGATGGGAGAAAAAAAATATGAATTCTTCAAGTACTTCTTTCAGGATTTTGAACACCAAAGTTTTTACTTTGGTGTGGGCCTCACTGCCACAGCCCATGGTCTTTGCAGCAGCTTTAGACACAACAGCAGCAACTGCTAGTCACTTTCCCAGGAGGTGAGGTTTAAATGCATTGGCATTTTACATACATAAAAATACATATATATCACTAACTATTCCATTATTGATACATATATCTAAAATATCCAGTGAGCAGGTGGAATTTAGTTATACAAAGAAAATATTCCGTTTTCATATTCAGAACTGAATGAAAGGCTTCTCCCCAGCCCTCATTACTGCTTATTCTCACATCCTATGGGCTTATGAATCCTTAAGAACGAGAAGTTATCGGGGCTGTAGCCACTCCAGTCTTTGTCCTGGTTCCAACCTCTTGACCTGGAGCAAGCGGGAAGGCCCCACATGGGGGGATCTCGCGCGGAGCAGAGGGGCTCTGCCCAGCCCCACGCTGCCTTTGACGGCTTGCGGCAGCCTGCGCCAGGCACCCTCACAAGATAAACTCGCTGCATTTATTTTGGTGCCAGACTATGATCAGATCTGTGTGCACTACCATTGTGTATTTTAGTATGTTATATAAATACAGTAATATTGGACTTTTATTTTTTCTCCTAGAGAAAAAGAACTGTAGAAAAATAGGTTAGAAAAAAAAAAAAACACGAATAGATCTGTCAGATCCAAAGATAAATCGCTTTAATGCATAAAACAGAATTAGAAATTAAAATTCAAATCCAATTGGTTTTTCTTGGGTATGAACATTGTGCCACTTTGTAAATCCTGTGTCCTGTAGCAAGTTTCAGGACTTGTGGGAGGGATGAATACTGGGGAAAGGCCGGCGTGTTTCTGTGGCAGGGCACAAACTGGGCTGAGAAGTCCCACAGCTCCTGCTTCCGTCTCTCCAACTAGTGGGGAAACCATCCCCGTGTGTGTGTGTGTGTGCAGGAGGCGAGAGCGGCCGGTGCCTCTGCTCCCGGCACGCGGTGCGGGCACTCCGGGTGCGCTGGGGCCGGCTCTGCGCCCCGCTGCTCGTGCTCGCCCGGCCCCGCCAGCTCCTGCCCCCTGCAGCGACTCGGGGCGCAGCGGAGCACCCAGAAACCCCTCAGCCTGACGCAGCAGTTTAGAGCTGCTCCTATTCCATAATAAACTCTAAGGCTTCAGTTTTAAACACAACTTTCACTTTTTTCTCTGTGAATGAGATAAAACACAAATCCAAAATGTACTTTGCTACTGCACGGCTCCTGTCAGGCGCTTTCTTACAATACGCATTTCCACCCTGGCTCAGCTACCTTCGCGATACTGAAATGCTGCATTTGATGAGCTATATTGTGAGCTCAGTATTAACCCTGGTAAGGAGTGACTCAATGGGATAGCTCCATTCAAAGCAATGGAATTACTTGTGTGAATGATCACTATAATCTGTCTAACTGTCAGAAAAGATCTGAGAAACCTTTTATTTGATATTATAATGTATGCAATGGATAAAAAATGATGATGTAGAACTGCAGTAAACCCTACCCAATACTTACTCACTAACATGTACGTTCAGAAAATGGTCTCATTCAGAATCCTATCAAAACCTTTCTACCTTTACATAACCTGTTAGTATTTACAGCAGTGTCCCACTCATTGCTCACAACAGTGCTAATGACAAGTTCTTTTCATTAGTGATGCCTGTGATGCCTTTCTCAACAGTTACTTTCCTTCTCCTGTTCTGTTTTCCCATGCTCTCTGAAAGGCTAAATACACAGAGAGAAATTTTCTATATCTGAAATTTTCTTTGGGTTTTGGGAGCTTTTAATTTGCAGATGAAATAAAATACTGTCTTGCCATTTCTATGAACATGATTTGGGAAACTAACAGAACTTTTATTTGCTTGTAAGAAATCTCTTGGAGGATCCTGAACAGTGGCATTATTTGGAGCCGTAAACGGCAATTTGGTGCTTAGTATTTCTGGTGGCAAGACCAAGCCTGTTCCCATAGAAAACTGTTGTCACCTGACCACATTTTGACACAAGTATCTCTGTCTATGTGCGTTCAGATGTGGCTCAGGCTACATCTGGCATTCTCTAATTCCCCTGTGTTTGACTTAGGGCTTTATCAGGGCCCTTGTTTATTTTTAATGTTTGATTGTAACTTAGAATTCATTGGAAAATTTTCAAGGTTTACATGGACATGCTCTATACCATGCACTGCCAAAATAATTCAATAGCACGTGCTGATGCTGGTTGGGTTTGTAGACCATTTACACAGAAGCAGAGAAAGTTGGAGGTTGGAAGGGACCTTTAGAGATCATCTGGTCCAACTCCCTGCTCCAGCAGGGACACCCGGAGCACGTGGCACAGGTTCCATCTTGTAAGAAAACTTATTGTATCTAAGTGTTTGACTTTGTACAATTAAACTTAATTTCATTTTCATTTGTCAAGTCTACAAGGTCATATAAAATTTGTGGATGACAAAATGAGAAACTATAGCTAGTACTGGAGGAAGAATGGATCATAATTCACAAAGAATTATTTTCCTAAATCCATCTAATCATTCCTAAATTATGATCCAGTCCTCCTCCAAAATCAGTAACACTTTCTGACTTTGTGCCAGCCACAAATTCCAGAACTGTGCCCATCTCATTCTTCCAAGAATGTCGCTAACAGGAACATTTCGCAGGATTGCTCTCCAGACAAAACCTGTAGAAACAGATCTCGTAACTTCTTTTCAGTCTGATAACTTCCCCTTCAATATAAGCCACTGAAGCTTCTTCTTTAGCAAGCTGCTTATCCACCTCACAATTTCTGAATTAATCCACATTTCCTACTTCTTTAATAATAATTCCCCTTGAGGCATTGTATAAAAACCTTGCTTAAATTTAGACAGATTAGATTCATTGCATTACCCTTGTCTAGGAAGTCAGCTGTCTTATCAAGAAAGATATTAAATTAGTCTGATACAACCTGCACTCGATAAAACTGTGGTGCATGTTATCCCATTTCCATTTCCCTCTAAAATCTTGATTAGACTTTATTTCAAAACCTAAGTCTTTGCATAGCATTGAGGTCAAACCGATGAGCTGATGCAATGCTTGTTTTATTTTTCTTTTTGTTCGCTGTTCCCGACTATAATATCAGTATATTAAGCTCTCCTGTACTTTGAAACCAATACTGTTGCAGTAGGATAAATCTGGAGTAATTCTACAGTGAGTAAATTTTAACACTTTTAGATATATTATCCTAGAACTTACATTCACCAGCACTACGAGTTGCCTGCTGACATTTTGGAAACTATACTAAAACCATGGAAATAACTGTTGGATCACTCATATATGCTTTAGTACAGTTTGTTTTGATATGAACATATATATTGTGATGAAATTTTATCCTAATCCTTTCCTAATTAACAAAAGGGCCCCACTTATTGTGAGTTTTTGAACAGCAGCAGTTCTTCCTTCAGTAAATGTTCTGGTCTTTCTTCCAACATATTTAACTGCTGGTACCTAGAGCTAAATGGAGCACGTTTCTCAACAGTGGAAATGAGATTTGTGGGAGGAAGAGCTCTGCGTTGGACTCTCTTAGTAACTGGACACAAATGAACCTCTACAAAACGTCAACTATTCTCACGTCATGCAAATGTGGCAGCACCCAGAGCTACCCAGGAGAGCTGAATCACTACAACAAGTGTGTGAGCACCCTCTGTCTGGGAAAAATCCCCCAAATTCTGGCCAGTGTTTTTTTATGAGTGACTGTTTGTTAAGAACAAGTGGCCAAGAGAAAAAGAGATTTTGTCCTTGCCTGTGAGCTCAAGAGGGCTTATTGGGACTGATTCAGTATTCAAAAGAACTGTTTTAGGGGGACCCAACTCCAAATAGAGCAGCACCATTTTCATCAGGTTGAACTGTAAAACAGCAGCACAGCTTGAGTGATTTCTATTCTTGTCATTGTCAGCTTGAAGCACTAAGCACTAAGCACTCAACTTAAGATCCCTCTTGACTTCAGTCTATTCATTATTAATATACTTAAATATACTTTAATGCACTTAAAAGATGCAATTAAACAGATTGGTCCATCTGACCAATTCAAAGCCAAGGTGCCTTGGTAATGCTGGAAACTTGCTCAAAACCATCTGAGGAACGAGGCAACAACAAGATGAAAGGGGGAGACAAACGAATGCATCAACCCTAGCAACAACATACTTAATTCACCTATAACCCTACACATAGCAGAGACACAACACCTTAATAAGGCCAGGATCCCCTTTTGTTGATCTATACTTTTTTTTAACTTGTTGTTATTTATATTTTAAGCATGCCTCAGAATTGCCTTTAAAAAATATAAGCTCTCTGCAAAGTTATTCAGAATACTTTACCTTAATCATTTACGTGCTGAGTACAACAATTTATGTATACACAATTATGACTAATGTTGTGCTCAGAAGACACGCAATAGCCCTAGCAATTTCTGAAATTGCTAGCTCTAGCAATAATTAGCAATTTATAAAATAAACAAACTAGAGCAATTAATAGAATCTGTTCACCCTCGTCCAGATCCTCGTCCACTGCGCAAGGGCTGCTCCGTCCTCCCGCCTTGCAGAGCATCCTGCACATCCTGCCGCCTGCGGAGCCTCCCGGCAGCTGTCTGTGCAGGCAGTGGCCACTGAATTAGACCACCTCATTAATCCCATGGAAATAGCTTGGGTCTTTTTTGCCTGAGTTATTTTTCCTTAGGAAAATAACTTAGCTAAATGATTCATGTCAGCAGGTGAGCACAGAGCCACCAGAGCGCGTGGGAACAGCAGCACATCCTCCCCACAGCTGCTTCCAGAGCAACGTGAAACTCTACCTGGGACCCTCCACACCTGCGCATTCAATTGCTACTGGAGTAGTGCCCCATCCTTGTCATTACAGAGAAACGACATTGCTTTCAATAATAGTGGCCTGAAAGGAAGCTAAAAAATAGATCTAACTTCTTTGCATTTACTCTGTTCATCTCATATAAAAATTTACCTGGACGCTGGCAGATGTAGCAACCAGACTAGTCCTAGATAGGCACACGGGTCCCACCCCTCTGCCCTTATAATATGCATGGCACAAGACACCACAACATAACGAGAGCCTTAAGACACAGGCTTACTAGTGTTTTTTTTCTTAAACTAGTATTCACATAAATTGCAAATAAGATTTCCTGAAACACTTAAATATACTACCTCATTTGAAGGTTTTAACAGCACTTTAATTCCTGCTCTCATTTCCTTTAATTTTTTCATGTGCCTAAATAACTCGGCTTAAGCTATCTGTAATGACAGTCCCTTCAAGCTATTGATATTATGAGGTAAAACTTCCCCCATGGCTGGATGTGAACTGAACAGCAACTAACGATCTCACAGGCTCAAATGGAAGAAACTTTAAAGAAAGGATTTTAGAGACTCAGTGACCTATGCTGGAGCTTCAGACCTACTTTTTTTTTTAATTATCTAGACATTGTAACTCCATTAGCAATTTGAGAGTGTATATTAAGAGCCATTAAGAGCCTAAAGTTTGTAATGCTCTTCCTTTAAATATATACATATAAACACACACAAAACTTTTATTTAATTACACATATGGAAATATCAAAAAGCTTTAAAGCTTACATCAGCAAGCCCAGCATGAAAGTTCATCTTTAAATACTCACTGAAAATGAAAGAACAGGGGGAATTTAATCACCTCGCCAACAGTGCTGTAAGTGCAGTAATGTGAACTACAATTCCCTGAATGCTGTGAACGATGGCAAAATAATGACAAATATAATTCTGTGGTCAAGATAAGTGTTAATCTGATGCCAAATTATAGACTATTTAGAAAGTTCAGGAAGTTGCATAGCACTATAGAGATGGAAGGGGATGGTGACAACAGCTACAAAATAAGTGACAGTAAAATTGGGGTCACTAAGACTAGAAATCAAAATCCATTTTTAAAATTGTCCAGTTTTCCATAAATAATATTGGATAAAATGTTCTGGCACTAATTTGGCAAATACACATAGCACATTCTGAAATCTGAGGACACTTCAAAATTAGGACTTAAAAAACTGCACTTCAGATTAGGTAGGAGAAAAGCTGATAATCCTACTAGGCAGCATACGTGGCAATGGCAGCAAGGACTGCTCATCAGGAGCAAATGCAACGAGTAAACCTGCCCAGTGAAATAACGAGTAGTTTGGAGCAGAGTTATCTCCTCTCTAATGAGAGCAGTTTGACATGTTTCCAGTTAGAAAATCCTGCCATACACATGCCCAGTAAAATGCAGGCTTGATCAAAACCGTGTAGCATTACTGTGTCAGCCCCCGAAAGCCCCAGATTTTCACGTCAAGAGAGTCCCTGTCTTGTAAAGTCTCTGGAGCCTTAGAGCAGATAAACTGATTGCCTTTTCATTAGCTCTTTGGGAGTCTCAAAAAAAGAAAAATACCTTTTCTGATCATCTTACTTGCGTAAATCGGCATCAAACTTCAAAAAGAAACATTTTGCTACCTGTTTCATGCCATAAAGCTGCTGAAACAGATGGGAATCAAACTGCTAATACTGCGGTGCTATTTGAGGATGGGAAAGAGGAGAATTTGGATTCCACTTGCCAGTCTCCCCCTATTCATACAGTCCACTTAGTTAAAACACTCTCAATCCTTGCCACAGTGTTTCTGTAAGGCCCTCATTCACTCTTACATCACTTACATCACCACTTACATCAAGAACTAGGTAAATTTAAGCATCCATAGTCATAAATCAAATTCTGTGCTTTTAATAGTTGATATTCTATTTCACAAAAGGTAGTGTTTGCAGAGGACTTTGAGACATCTTCTTCGGGAGGGATGTCCAGCCATGCCTGTCTGTGCTTTTCCAGAGAATTCTTTACAAGAGAGGGTTTCCTGGTGGAGAGGGAAAGGCCGATGTGGCAGCAAGGAGATGAGATCCTTGAGATCCAGTCCAGAGAGGGAGTCTGCAGGCCAGGCTGGCACAAGAGCTTTGCTGGGCAGCAGGAGAGCCCCTTAGGATCCGGGAGGCACCTTGCTCTGGGGCAGGCCCGGTGCTGCTGTATCGCACATTCAGGGAACAGATACAAGGACACTCATCAAAAAGATGACTCAAAATCTCTCTGACTCACCCTTATTAAATTCAGACATACAAACTTCAGGAATCTGTCTTGCCACCATCCTCAACTTCTGTATTAAAGGGAAGTAATTTTCACATGTTGCCCAGCAAAGTCAGTCAGAGTGAAATCCCTGTTTTCTAGTTGACAGCAACCATCTATTTAAGGGCTATCACGATTTTGTCCTATTGCTAAATTATCCTAGGTGATTTGGAGGATGGAATACATCAATCCCATCTGGTCCTAAACTTTTTTTCTGTCAGACAAGCCAAGAGTTACAGAAATCCCAGACAATTACCAAGAGGAACATGAGGCATGAGTTACTTGGTGATATAAAAATAAGAGTATCTATTTCTGGGTTTGTTATAGCTCCAAAGACTATTTCAGGGCTAAGAACCTCCATCTCCATTTCCAACTTGAGCACATTTTCCGTGTCAAACTTAACATTGGCAGTGTCTCAGAGCATAAGAATTTTTCTGCCCAAGCTCTTGTAGAAAGAACATTTCCATTGTGCTCTGCGTTTTGGCACCTGCAGGGATAGCAACACGGATCCAGTTCTTTACTTTAAGAACCAGGAATTTCAGTCAAATCCTTGAGAGTTCCTCAGATCTGGTGGGGAAGAGGAGTACAGGAGGTGAATCCAGCTCTCCAGGATGTGCAGGTTAAGCTCTGAAGCCCTCCAACCTCCCATCAAGTCCTATATTCATTATATGAGTAACAGTATCCTAAACCATCTGGAAATACACTTCCTATTTCATCCTCATATATCAGCATTAAATAATGAATAACCTCAAATAAAAATCAAGTTTTAACATTAGTATTAAAGAAAACGCTACTAGAGAAAGATCAGAATGCATCACGATATGGAGAGCCATCCATAACGTGGGTGGAACAGGGAACACAAAGATTAAAATCTAATCTAATTGAAAAGCAGACCTCATTCTGTGATGCACCAAGCATCAACCACAGCAGAATAATGTTCTCCTGTTCCACTTGCCCGACCTTATACACCTGATCTTTGTGCTTGCCATGTACCTGTCTTGTTCTAGTGTTTAGCTAACCAGAGGGCCCACGGCAATAATATCCTATTCCTGGGCATCTGTTTCATTCGTAGTATTTTGATACAGTGCAAATGGATGGATGATTTCACATTGTGTGCAGCTCTGTTCTCTGCCTCCAGCTGTCCAGGACGTGTAAAGGGACAAACTCCTCCTGGCGCGGCAGAAGCGGCAGAAGCGGCAGAAGCGGCAGAGACGAAGTGCCGGTTTGGGCGGGTGTTTCTGCGCCCGCAGCCCGCACGGAGGAGAGGAGAGATGGGCTGGAAGGCGGGCGGCAAGGGAAGGCTGCAGCAGGGCGCACTGCAGCTGCTACACGGCACTAACCAGCGCCCGCTCTGCCATTTGAAAGGGGTTTTCACTTCGGTAAACCCCCTTTCGTAGACTGAGATTCATTTAAAAATCTAAATGATGCATTTTTTGATTCAGCAGCAACTTCAAGAGATATATGAGATATATATACAAACTCTATGGCTTTTTTTATTATTATTTTTAACATCTCTAATTTCCTGCGAAAGCAGAAGCTACACATCGAGATAGCTGTGCACAGTCAGAACCAGGTAAATTCTATCTGCACTCAAACAAATACCTGCTTCTGGATTCAGTTGTATCGGGAGCACGTGGCATGAAGGAAGCTCTGCTGGCCTCTTTCTGCCTTTAAGAGGGAGCTGGCAGTATCTGCAGCCACAGCATCCGGCTGCTGCCAGCGCCGTGGCCGGGGCTCCCGCTGCAGAGCGCGAAGCAGCCCCGACTCGCTGTTCAATTCTACAGGCTGTCCCGCTATGTATTTGTGAAACTGCCTTAGCTTTTCTGTATCAAGAGGAATTTGGTCCCAGTGTAGCACTGACAGAGACACACCAGGGAGACTGATTTGTGAGGGAAACTGAAAAAAAAAAAGGCACTTTTTCATAATGCGGGAATAGGAAATATCTTAAGAGAGATCCCGAAAGTCAACCTGAATATTAAACACTTCTGTGCATTTCAGTAGCAGAAGATACATACTTTAGAGATGTGATGAAGTCTTTCCTCATTCTGTGCAACGAGCAGCAATAATAGTTCCCATGTATCAGAACAGACTGAAGACTGTTCCTTTCTACCTTAAAAAAAGAACCAGTTCTAAAAATACCTGCCTGCAGTGTTTAGAATGGGGAAATTAACTTTGCCTCTTCAGCTTCCAGCGTGGCTGTTCCACAAAGGCCCCTCTGCGCCTGTCGCAGGTGGTACAGCAGGGTGCAGGGACACTATCTCAAATACTCTGCAAAAGCTTCAAGACTCGGGCACAAAATCTTCAGCTGGTTCTAATATCAGATGAAAGGCTGGCTGGCACGGCACCTGTGCTTCCGCCGGGAACATTTCCCTTAATCCAGCACCTCATCATGTTTGCTGTTTTCATGCAGCCTTCGCAACAGCCAAACATGCAGCAAGATGCAACAGTGTCATTGAGGTACAGTGTAACAGAGTGGGTATCTCCAACCTGAAATGATTGAAAGGGCAGGAAAGAGCTGGAACATCTGCCCTGCCTATGCAGTCACTCCTACTGCTGCCTGTGGAGCTGTGTTTGCCATCTCTATCTGTGGACGTCAGCACTAATCTGAATGAATAAAGCAGGACACGACAAAATAGCATATTCCAGCTTTCCAAATTCAAAGAGAAAGATGATACTAATCATCGCAAAAGGGAAGAGACAAATATCCCTTAAGACAGGACCTTGCTGCTCATGCCAGCTCTTCAGTAGAGCAGTGGGGCATTTCAGTGTCAACTGCATCTGAAGCTGTAAGCAGAACAGTCATGGACAGTCACTAGTTAGAAGCAGAAGATATTATTTACCTGTTGAAATATATAATGTGGGGGAAAAGTGCTTTCCTAGCTGTTGCAAAAGAACACAAACTGTTCATGATTACAGATTTGGGAAGAAATGGTGAAAGACCATACATCAATAAAAAATATTCTACGTATCTCTAAGTTCCTAAATATCTACTCTCACAAAATTTCCTACTCTACCTTGACCAAGACACAGATATCCAAACTTGCAAAAGTTATCTAGGTGCTGGAGACCTACGGGTCATTACCTAAAAGGTTTTTGGGTCATTTATTTTGCCTCTAAAATGAGAAGTTGCTCAGGTTTTTTGAAGCATCTAAGAATTTGTACCCCATTTAAGGGCAAATTCAGGTCTCCAGCACAGCAGCAGCAGTCACTAACTTCACCACGTGGCAAAGCAAAGAAGCTTTTCCTACTAGTACTTTCATTCAAATTATTCGTGTTTAAAGACGACCAAATTAGTAGGAACTGAGAATTCAGTCCCATAAAGCAATGTAGCCCGATTTTCAAAGATGATGAGCATGAGCATCTGTACCCTCGCTGTAGAAAACTGTGCAAAAGGAGACTGCTTACAATTCAGAGTGACTATATGGGCTCAGGAGACCTAGAAGGGCAATTAATTAAACTTTTTTTTTTCCTTCAACCTAACCCTCCTTTAATATACCTGTTTTTATGGATTGCACTTTCATGGATGGCTGAACCATTCCTAGGTTAAAATGCTTTATTTTAGATGTAAAATGATCTAAATTAGATATTACAGACTCTAGCCATTCTTTACTTTTGGAATTTCTTTTTTAAGAACTCTTCTATAGTAAGTCCATTATTGTTATAAGAGCAATGCACATTTTTCCATTTTCCTCAGTCCTGTTCACCTCATAATAACATTTCTTGCAAACAGCAAACAAATGGAGTTGTTCTAAATACACTTCAATATCACTGGCTACATTTCCACTTGGAGCCACATCTACCTTGGGGGTTTTCCCCCTTTCTCTTTACAGTTGTTTGATTCTGCAATTCCCTTTCCTTCCTGAAAGAGGCCTGCCCCTTCCGTAGCTGTTTGGCTGGCACTATCATATCCATAAACAAAAATTAGAGGTTTGAGACCTCTTTGCATATGCAAAGAATATTTCTCCAAAGAGACACTGCTCCTCTCATGCATAATCACCATTCTATTTTTACCTAGCTCTTTATTCAATGCCATGCTTTATCTTGAAGGTTCATAACTTTTATCTTACACAGAAATCTGTCACTGTTTCCACTGGGATTTACAGTATTAGATTCCAAAAGACCAAGAGTCTTGGAGCTGGTGAAGTAAAGTAGTTATTCACTTATGCAAGGCTGCAAGGGCCAGTAAGGGTTGTGCGCTGGCGTCCTGCTCTGCTACCTGCAGATCCTGCTAATGGGATGAACGCAGAGAAACTGAACATGAGGAGGAATTAAATACAAAATATCAGAAGCAAACAAGCGGAGCAAACCATTACCTCGGATTTAACAACAAAAAAGCCAAATCTATTCATTACACTCATGAGCATCAAGCAAGTGCCTGATGTCTGTGACGTTTCCACTTGCAGGGTGAAGAAAAGGGCCTGAGCTGCACTGCAGCAACACTTAGTCTCTGCCCACGTGGGTCCAGGATGCAGAGAGCTGGATGTGGCCGACACACGGGCCGAAGGGTGCTCACCTGCACCAGTAGAAAAGGCACCCAAAGGATCCACGCCCTCAAAAAGTTACGGCAGCGCTGGCCCCAGTGGAAAGGCTTTTTTTTATTATTATTTATTTAATAAAAGAAAAATCTCCATCTAAAGGGGGAGAAAGTAAAAAGGCAAGCTAGTAATTTCTATAGATTATTATGCCAAATCATTTCTTCCATTTTTCCTTCTTTGCTCTTCTAATCTAAGTAGCATCTAGGAAATATCTTTAAAATGAGCTCAGTTCCCTTCTCCTGCTGATGAAATAGATACTTGTTCACAAAGGTCTTAACTTATAATTTTGACAAGCTAAATACATGAAACATATTTTTTTAATCTGTCTTTGTACACCAAAAATGAGCATATGTCATTATGACTGCACGTTTGGAGGAGTTTTTATCATAAATACTTCACAGATTAACATCAGCTGTCTTCACAATGAAGCAGGAAGAAAATGGATCTGGAAAGAAGGCAAAGCAGACAGGCACGAAGATGAAGGTGAATGAAGAGACCTGGCAAGTTGAGGGCAAGACAAAACCAGAGTTGAGATACACAGGAAAAAAATAGGATTATTACCTCCAATGAGGATGCAAGGGGGATACGGAGAAGGGCTTTCCCCCAAGGCCCAGAGGAGTTAGCAACCTGCAGATCTCACGTGAGAGTAGAGGGAGATCAGTGAGGAGCAGTGGGGTCATGTTTTCTTTTCTAATTTCCAGTAGCATTTTCTCACTTGGCCCTGGGGAGCTGAGCACTATTTCTGCCTGCAGATGTCCCTGTTAGTTCAATCCACCCACCCCGTCCCCACACACCAGCCTCACCTCCCCTACTCCCTTACCCCAAACTGACTGCTCTGCAAGCAGAGCTGAAATTTCTTCCAGAGCACACGCCAGATCATCTGTGAGAACGCTGCTGGGCAGCTCCCCCCTCTTCCAAATGGCTTTTAAGGCTGCAAAAACAGGAACAAAAACCTCACTCACACAAAGGAAATGCTCCTTCGTTCCAGGAGATTTTCATATTCCAGAGAGTTCTCACCATCCTTTGATCACGTCATTAATCATAAATGCCCCAGAGCTGACAAAATATTCTTGGAAGGAATAAAACAATACCGAAAGGTCAACAGAAGCACCAGCGTGAATCCTAATAGGAGGCAATTAGATGTGCGGCGGTATCAGCACGGCTCCGGGAAGCAGGGGATGGGAAAGCTGCTTGCGCTGCGCCGGGGGCAGCGGCATCAATGAGCTCCTCGGGGAGCGCCTCCACGGGCCCCGTTAAAGACCCTCCCGGGCAGGGCTGGTTGAGGGCACCCACATCCCTCTGGGAGCCTTGCTGGGACCCCAGCGCTCCAGGGGATAGGGCTTAAAGGCCCTAGTGGCCCTTAATAGCCTTAACTGCACGTTATATGCTGAGGATTTGAGCTGCTCATTTTAAGTGTCCTCATTTGCTAACTTTTTGTTGAGATCTTTTACAACAAATCTACTGCACATGAGTTAACTTTAAGAAGTTGCCACAAGATATTACGGTATTTCAAATAGTTGTTTTAATCTATCCGAAGTGGCTGTGATGCCTTCCGTATCATGAAGAAAGGCACAATACACCAGCTTTTAGGAATCTGTAGCAAGTTCTCTTTGCTTTAGCACAGTAAAAACTACTCTCCTGCATTAGTATTTTGGAAATACACTTAAATGTTTTATGCAGAAATGGGGAGATGTTATTCGCCTTCTCTTGTGACCTTCCTCCTGTTCTTATGTCTGGAGTAGCTCAGCTATGATCATTTTTGCACCTAAGTATATAAATCATTATCGTCTTAAATGAATTTTAGAGAAAAGATATCACGTAGTAAGGGTCATCCCGGGCACAAGTGTATCCTAATGAATTACTGATTGCAGAATGATGACCTAATTTTGGCATTGAATTGCTACAGAAATTCCTACAAGAAAACACATCTAAGAAAGCAGTCTGCAGAGACAGCCTCTACCTCTGAACCCCACAGCTCTCCCAAAGGTAAAATAAAATGCACTTGTAATCTCATTAGCCAGGTAATTCTGGCAGTATCCTAGAGTTAAGAAGAATTTGCTTTTGTGTTTCTGTTGGACATACAAGATTATAGTGAGGCAAATACCTCCAAGACACATAGCTCCTCTTTGACATATACAGAATGTCAAAACAGCTGCATACAGGTTACTGTCCTGTAGGACAGCAGATAAAGAGCAACCTGCTGAATCGCTGCTAACCACTGAGGAGAGCTGGTGTAATTTGTGTGTCTTTGTTGCATGAAGGTAACTTTAATCACTTCTGCTGTAAAAAATGCTATTAAAAAGAATTTTTGAAAGTCTGAGCTCAGGAAATGTGGATTTTTTTTAATGAATTAAGAAAAGTAATGTATAAATTAATTATACTGGCAAATATATGGAATATAATTGATTTTTTTTTTTAAAACAACACTTCAAGTGTTATGGCCAGCCTGCTGACGTATCTTCTTATTGATTTAAATGGTGCCTTTAAACACACTGCAATAAATCCTCAAATTTCCTAATGCTAATCAAAAATATGCACTAGACTAATGATCCAGTGCATTAATCAGGGTATATAATTGCAGTGGAATTAAATAAACAGCCACTGCCTGAATAACATTTATAGTTTGGTGACAGTGCTTTTCGAGTCAATTGTCAAACACATTTTTTTTTCCCCTGAATAAGATCTTTACTATAGATTTACGTAAACCAACCATATTTAAAACCTCATTCAGGTGACATGCATGAGATATTTCTCTCATCATTCAGCAATAACTTGCTCACTGTTTCTTCATTTTGCTCAGCCCAATTGCTACAAGAGCATTTGCCAGGACATTTACATGGTGACGTTTCAACGCGTGTGTGGTTCTCAAAAGCATTATTTCTCCACAGAATGGCACATGGCAAATTGGACAGTGTATATGTTGAGGGCAAGGAAAATAAGGTTACTTATTGCAACTTTGCTAGGTTTGTCCGTTTAGTATATCCGGAAATCAGCTCTTTGGGAGGGCAAGGGAAGAAAAGTGGGCCCTTTCAGTGACTCATTCTAATTCCGTGTTAATATAACTTTGCCTGGATTTTTTAGAAACAGCCTGATTCCATCCCATTCTGGTGCAAATCATGCATACTCTGCACATTCTGAGCATGCCCGATAACCACCAATTCCATTATGTGTTTAATAATTGACTGTTCAATAGAGCATTGATGCATTTTTGTCTGGAACTAATTCACCTTTGTCTGTGTAGCAGCATGAATGTTCAGTGAATTACAGATATGGTCTTAGAAATGTTATAACAGCCTTACACTTTATTCAGCTCAGTTTTTTTTAACTGCATGTTCATGACAGGCACTGCTTGGAAATTAATATCCTAAGTTGTATATGCTAATATATATAAAAAAAAGATTTATTAGAACAGTGATTCATTGAAAAGAGCCTTGAACTAGGAAACAGCACCTCCTATAATGCATCTAAACTTGAAAACGGAATTACTCTTGGATATATTTGCTGAGATATGTGTGATATGGCATATTAACAAATAAAAAGGGTGACTGTAGTATTTAAAATATCAAGTTGCAAAAAAGTCCCAGAGAACAATTGCTATTCATCATACATATGAATTTCTCTGTGACAAAAGAGAAAGCCTAAGGAAGTCCCCTTTGTTCCATGCAGACTTGTCATCCTGCTACTAACTTCAAAACAAAAAGAATATATATTTATATGTGTGTGTATAAAGAAATAGCTAGATATGGGAAGTCTTGTCTCTGACTTCCAAATACAGGATATTTTATCAGAAATAAGAATGCACTAATCAATGCTGCGTTCAACCAGCCCCGGTAGTTTTGAGCACAGACTCACTGATTTAGGTCATACAACCCCACTGGATTCAGATAGTGTTAGCTGAGGAAGAAAAATAGACTGCAGAAAACTAAGTTTTCAGCCAATGTCCTTTAATGTCAAGGAGAAAGGCAGCAATTTTCCTCCATTGGAAAAAAATTGTCCTTTAGCTATACAACGACCAAACTGCTCCTTCATCTTTGGAAGCTCTATGTCTAAAGGTAAGTTGCTCTCTATTGTGTCAGTCAATCCAGCACGTTTAAGAGCAGTAAATTCACATGAAAAGTATTCACAATGCTTTCCCACGACAAATATACCATAGGTCCACTGGTGTCCTAAAATGTTCTCCAACTATAGCCAATACCTCAAGCTTCAGAAACAAAGAAAAATCCTGAGTTATTGTGAAATAGGTTTCATGCTGCTTATCAAAAATGAAATTACGGTTTCAAGTAGGACACTGAATTACTTTTATTTTTAAAAATCTTTAAAATCACATTTAAATTACCTTTATTAGCTAGGACCTCCCCATTTTCTGATAGGTTAATGATAATCTATGCATGATTATGGGTTGAGGAAAATCTTACTGGGTTCACTTACCTATTCCAAATTTGTGAGTCTTGAGTTCCATCTTGGGTTGCCTCTTGTTGCTAGATGAGAGAAAGATTAAGGATTAATTGGTAAACCCTCCACAGTTTTATAGTTTAAATTCTCTCTGTCAAACCTGGTAGCTAATAATTTTATCTGCTGCAACCACTTATGATACATACAGACAGCTATATATCATGCTATAATTTATGCTATATGGTAATACAGTAATATTTAATAAAAAACATTTTAAGAGTTTCAATTTCAGAATGTGTTATTACTTTATCATTATTATTAGCCAGTGTTCACTCTTACATAAATGGTGAGTATACTGCTATTTCAATCGGCAATTTTACCCTTATACTAGCTGTCTTTCCAGGTATTCACCCTGATCCTTTGCTTTTAGCTCCTTAATATGTCCTTTTAAAAGCATAGCAGAATTTCTTCCCTTACTTTGCAGTTCTTTATTTTCCCTCAGAGGGCTTAGGGAGTCCTACAGAATACAAAGTACCCCTCATTTTGAAAGATGACAAAGGGTATTTCGAACATTTTTATCCACCAACGTATTGCCATATATCGAGAGGAATTATATCAAACTGGATCAAAGTTTTGCCAAGGTCAGCATGGAAATCACTTCCTGAAGTTGCTGTACAACTGACCGGGTCACTGCTTCCAAAGCCCCATTCAGCAGGGCTTTGGCTTGGGGAGTGACTCACATTTGCAAGCTCAGGGTGTACACACACCTCGATGCACCCCTTAAATTCCATGCCGAGTCCTCCTAAAGGTGCCCCGCGTTCAGACACATGTTTCAGAGCTGGCACGTTCTGCTCAATAAGAACCCTATTTCACCCACGTGTAACTGCTGCAGCTCACTGATGGGCAAAGGGATTTCTTTACCTATGGGGAAAGCACTGAACATGTTGTCAGCAGCAAAACACTGTCTCAGCTGTAGCAGTGGGACCTCTGTCAGTACCCATTATTTTTTAGATCTGAATCCCTTGAAGAGAAACGGTACTGAAAAGGTAAGATTCATGATTTTTAGCAATTTGCCTTCCTTAACTTTTTAAAAGTCTCCTAACACCCCTGAGATGTCTCATTTTCCTCTCCCTAGGGACTGCTGATCCAACTACGTTCCTAGGCAAGCACAGAATTACTTTGTTCTGGCTTGAAGCTTGTCTGTGGTTGCGCCTAAGCTTTGCCATGGGCTGCCCTCAACAGGAGATACCAAGGGAGCAGTTTGCAGGAGCAAGAGCTAAGGACAAGGCTTGGACTCGATCCCCAACCCAACTAAAACCCGTCTCTCCAATGACTTTTCCAGACATTTAATCAGATCCTCCGTGCTTACAAATATTTTGGTTCTCTTACACCTTTCCTTGCAGAGAGTATCTCTGAGCAGTAGCATTAACTCTTGGTGGTTCAGCTCCCTTCATGTTTATTTAACAAGATATGCTCTTTATTTATGTACATGCCATTACAGCCCTGATATGCTGCACTTTCCCGCCTGCTCGTGTTGTTTATGTTGGCACTGCAATTACATATGCATAGGCAACGGAGAACCCTAACACCCTTAATTACACTGCCTGATTTTTCTTGATTTCTTTTTTTCAGGTCAAGTGATACTCAGTTACAGCACCGAAAGGTGTTTTTCTTTTGGTTACAAATAATTTTGTTGTCATTTCAGTTAGAGAAGTGTGTCTAGGGAAAATGAGAAAAGGGAAAACGCTTTGAACTGCAGACTTGGGGAGATAATGCAGGTTCTTCATTAGCTAGAAAATTACTGACATTTCATTGTACGAGAGAAGCTTTTTAAAGTGGATACTTCACCTTTTAAAGGGCTTATTACAGTGTAGGCTATACACGGTCCCATTACACATGAATTTTGCCTTTCATTAACGGCCGTGGCAAGCGACAGCATTGCTCTAAAGCTGTACAGAGATTTCAGCTGAAAATAAACGGCAGGTTTAACTCATTCCTCAGTCACTTCGTGCTCTCCCTCATCGGCTCTCCCAGCTCTCTGCAAGAATTCTAATTGCCAAGGCCCCACCCAGGACTAAAATGAAAATGCACCCAGAAAATTCAAGGCAAAGGAAGATTGTACAAATCTAGGGAAGGAGACTTCCCATTTTTGAAGAAAAATAGACCAAGCCCTCCTTATGATCTCTTTCTTAATACGTGCATATTGACAATTCTGTGTTAGCAGGTCGTGTTCAGCCACTCTGTTTTGCAATAATAACTAACAGTGACAGTTATGCAAAACGTTATGGCTCTCCTGAAGCAAAAAAAGACTTGACGCAGCAGTAATAAAAAGAAAAAAAAACCCTTAAGTCTGCTTTTTACAAAGTTTTATATAAACTATTCTTATTTGCAAGGGCTTATTTCACCAGTGATCTCTGCAGGAGGAAAGATGAAGTTCGGCACTACCATCAGATTTGGAATTGCTTGTGTATGGACAAGCCAATTAGTGACTAGCAGTAAGTCATCAGGTGCAGTCGGAGGGAATATGCAATCTGGCTTTCCCTTCCTCAAGAGGCACTTATCTTCTCATCTATTGCAGCTATAACTTGAAACTCCTCTGCAGTTGCCATCTGGCATCTAAGTGCGGATCCGGGCCTAAATGAGGAACAATAAAGATGGATGGAAGCCTTGATGCTCTGTGCTGAACAATGCTGCTCTAGAAAAAAATCCTTGTGTATTAAATTGTACTGAAATCAAGATTATCAGCATTGCAGGTTTGCCTCACCATATCGTTTTTAAGTTTATATAACATGGATTAAATAATCTTCTAGCCAGGTCATTGCAAACTAGACTAGGGAGGCCTGGGAGAGCTTTCCCTTCACCAGCTAACAAGGATAATAGCAACTTAGAAAGGGCTCTGTTAGAAACTAAGTGACTAAGTGAGGCAGCAATGTGATTTTCACATGGATAGAAGGCTGGCTGCTTAAAGCCTTCAGTACATAGGGCAGGGAAATGATAAACCTTCATATAAGCCCTCCCAGAAGGGCCATGGTGAAACCCACGTTTTGCTCCTATTTTTCGCTTTTCTACAAACCTCTTATAGAAAAGGCTATTTTAAAGATTACAGAGCTCCCTGACAATGAAATTGAGATTTCTGTTTCACAAAAACCATCTAAGTTTTGAAATTAGTCTCTGATCTGTGGCAAAAGCTCCCGGAGCCCTCAGTGCCAGTGCCCACCCAAGCACTTCCTCGGCAGCGCCGCGCTCTCAGGCCAGCCTTGTTGCCCTTCTCCCTCCTGTCTCTGCAAGGGATCAGTGAGCACCGTGTGGGCAAAACCTTATCAGGACAAATAGGCCTCCAAGATACAGTTCAGTTCCAGTAGAATTCACCCCTAGGGATTCCTGTGCGCCAGCCTCCCCGCTCAGGATGCTCCATTCCCAGCGCTCTTCTTGCCTCCTGCTCTGCACGGCCGCTCAGTGCAGGCTGCTCACCCCTCCATCCCAGCACACACCGTCAGGGCCCTGGGAAAGGCCCTTCCTCCTCCGCCTCCTCCGCCCAGCCCATGGGCAGCACTGCAAATCCCGGCTGGCAGCTCCTGCCCCAGGAGCCCTTCAGAGCATCAGGGCTGCGGGGCTGCAAAGCCCAGGGCAAAGGAAGCGCCTCCTAAGCACGGCATGCACAGAAAAGGGAGACAGCAAAAACAAGTCAATACATATAACACATTAGCAGTGTGTTATAGCAACTTCACTGAACAGAAGCATATGCAAATACAAGTATTTTTGCCACAGTCCTTTCTGAATTAGAACAGTCACACAAGGAAAAAAGCTGTTTGAATTTTGCTTGAACTCAAAAAAACAAAGAAGTGAAATCAATGACCAAAGGCAAAAGACCAAATGAATGGAAGACAATTCCCACTAAGATACTGACAGAACTGGAGGATTAGGGAGAGGGAAAAAAAAAAAACACTATTAAGAAATGCTTGACAGGGCCTTTAATAAAAGAAAGAAAAGAAAGAAATGAACCAAACAAGTATTTTTCCTTCTGTTCTTCTGTAACAAAAGGCTGCTTTGATCATCATTGGGCCTAAAACAAGCGATATTTTCTTTTTATGTGCCTTTCAGTGTTTGTATTTTATCTTCCAGATAAGTCTTCGGTGTAGCCGAGTTAAAAAGTTTTAGGATTGTTATTTGAGCCCTTTCAAGCTGTTTTTCCTGACTCTCCAGCAAAGCTGTGTGTCCTGCCCTGGCTCTGCTCTGCTCATTCGTCTCGTGCAGCCGCAGAGGGGCCAGGGGCACCAGCACCTGCCTCGCTCCTGTTCTCCATTTCCCACCGGCTGCTTCAGAACCCATGGATTTGCCAATGCTTCCCTTGAATCCTAACAGCAATCAAGCATCTGAATGATTTTCATTTGCATAAGTTAGTACGCTCCTGTCCACCTATATCTGTAATATTCGATTTAATGTCCAAACTAACTGTAACTACAGCATTTAAGTAATTTAAAAATAAAAGCTATGAATTTACTTCAGAGATTAATCAGAGTGAATGATTGCAGCGTTGTCCATGCCAACGCTTCAAGCTAATGCTTCCCTACACTATTACAGAGGGTAAAGGTTAATGAACATTTCTCTCATGTTTCTTCTATGCATTTCTTCCCAACAGATTTTTTTCCGACCTGAAATACTCAGCAGCGAGGGCCCCATGCCAAGAGCTAAAGGCTGATCCCGACTTGCCGGGCTGCTGTGTCGCCAGGCCTTACGATTCCAAGCCAAACACTGCAGCCCCCATGTGCACAGCGTGCACAAGACCCCGGCAGTTTTGTGCCTGAAGAGCCACAGCTTGTGCCAAGTGTTGCCGGAGTCGCTGATCCAAAGCATCTGCAGCAACTTAGGCTTGGAATTTCTCGCTCATGATTTTGCCCCTTCACATGGGTCTTGTGTTTTACTCAACGCAGCTTTTGTTGCTCCAGACTCCCACTGGATCCAACCCAGTTCTCCGTTTCGCTGGCGTAAACCCAGACTTGAAGCCAGTGAAAGAGCAAAAGCAGCTCCACTGATCACCATTATCTTTGGGCAACTGTCAGAACATGACGTAATTCTGTGGTAGCAACTTTGTCTTAATTTAATCGTTGGAGGACAGGTTTTAATGAGTTCATCTTTCATAATCATCTCAGAACTCCCTGCCGCCTTGCGTTCTTCCCTGGCAGTATGGCATCTTAATGCTCAAATTTCTGCACACTTCCTTTCCTGGCACTCATCACTCCCAGCATAATCTCTTCTATATCACTGCACTTCAGGTACAATTTGCACTTCCATTTACTTCCCCATGAAGAGAGCACAATGGTGAGCCCGGTTGGAGATCAGACCTATGGCTTGCACAGTTTGCAAATTATTTTAGATACCACTCAGTTCCAAAAGCATTTCTTACTAAACAGTCTCTAAAACCCTCACTGAAAATGGATGTAACTTTGTAAAGGCAACAGTCAAGCAATACTTGTCCCACAAACTGCTGAGTGGGGAAGGGGACGGTGAAGGGCAGCTGCTCCCTGGCACAGGGCAGGCTCACCCTCACGATTCTCCCTTGATGCACAAGATTAAATCTTTGGTTTGATGTTTTTTTCCTTGAGAATGAAATTGTTTTGTTTCATAGGAAATCCTCCTCACTCCCGGAACACATATCAGTAATTCAAAAGATATAAGGTGGAGAATTTTATTTCAATTATTCCTTATGAAAATAAGCTCTATGTTTAGTAAATCTGGTCAGCAAAAATAAATGAGCAGTTATAGCCTAGGGTGTCAGCTTTATGGAGTTTTTAAAAATGGACTTCCCTTAAAGATGCTGGGAAAATTAATGTTTCTGTAACATCATAGACTCATTGATAAGTTAGGATATTTATGCTTAAACATTACTTCATTTCAAAACTCCCTCTTTTCACATCATTTATAACCCTATAAGATTTTACAGCCTGAACATGTATAGTCTGGACTGCATATATATAAGAAATGGTTTTGGTAGCCTCTTCATCCATCATTTTTTTCTGTATGTTACGGTGCAGAAAATCACAAGAACAGTAACACAATATTACCCCAAATCACAAGAACAGTAACACAATATTACCCCACCATCTTAAGCAGGAACTTGAATCCTAAAATAAAACTGCATGGTAACAAGGGAGGAGGAAAGGAGCGCAAGGAAATGTCCTGAAGGAGCCAAGAATTCCAACCCTGCCCACACTGCAACTCCTGTCATCTTGAATATCAGCTCCAGGGGTCATCTGCTTGGGGAGAAATTCAGCACTGAAGAGAAAGATCTAGCAGCTACCATTTATATCCTTAAAAGCAAAAGTCAAATTACTTCATGTATTTATCTTTTCTTTTTTTTTTTTTTAGGTTTGTGACTTGTTTAAGGAGTGTAATTTTCTGCTTTCTAACGTAACATCTAAAGATTGCACCCTGTTTTCAGTCCCAAATTCAAAACACAGAAGACTGAAACTGTTCTGTGGCCAGCCTTAGGTAAGGCGAAGGTACGATCTGAAATAAAGCTGGACTCCCCAATGCAACGGACACGTTTTCTCTTTTGGATGTGCATTTCACATAGTGAAGCTCAAAAATATAGTGCACACTGTGAAAAAGAGCTGCATGGATCCTATGAACAACCAGAATTTCCTGTAGGAGGAAGTGCTTCTTTTTAACACTCTGAAAATCAGGCGCTTTTGGTAGATGCCAAACCTGATGGAACTTGCATGTCAGCAGAATGGCCATTATATGGCCAAGAAGACAACCACGAAATCATCGCCTGCCACATGGACTTTCCTTCCCGCTGCCATCAGTTTGACTGACTCCTGCAGCCCGGCAGCGTCATGCAAACGCTGTGCAGCTCCGGGCCAAGCAGGGCCCCTGGGCAGCTGCTGCCACCAGGACACGCGAGCGGCGCCGCCCCAGCGCCCGGCCGGCTGCAGGTGAGCGCCGAGGGCGGCAGCGCGGGCCGGGCCGGCGAGACGGGAGCCGCGCGCGTGGCGGCAACGCACGGAATGGAGCGGGGCAAAGGCCGCGTGCGGCGGGCAGTGCACGAGCCGGAGCCGGGGGCGAAGGCCGCGCACTGTGTCGTGTCGGCCCGTGCACCGGAGCCGGGGGCGAAGGCCACGCGTGGCGGCTAGTGCACAAGCTGGAGCTGGGCGAGGGCCGCGCGCCGCCTCAGCCCGTGCAGCCGTGCAAGCGGCGCGGCCGGCTCGGGCAGCAGCGCCCGGCTCTCGCGCCGGCCCTCGCGGGCTGCAGCGTGCGGGGATTGAACTGCAGGGCCTGGCACTCTCGCACACGGGCTGTGTGAAATGCATGATAAATGTGTGTTCTGGATCACACGTATTTTTCACAAAATAGTCAGAAACTTTTGAACACTTCCTAGAAAGGCAGGGCATGTGTGAAAGAGGCATCCAGCTCTGCTTCCTTTTCCTTTTGTCCCTCAGTGTTGCATAATTCAAGGCTATCATAAGCAGTGGGTCACGCCACAACCATGTTCGTTGTTCTTTGATCGTTGTGGCAACCCACGTGAACCCATTTATCAGGCCCTGCTATGTACTAACACATTTGGACTGTTGTGCATGTGGCTGGGACACCTGCACAACACTGGGGGCTCAAAAGGGCCCCCCTGAGAGACCTCAGAGGCGCCCGAAGGAGCCTGGCCTGCAGCACCGCACATGTAAGCGGGGCAGTGCCCCATGTATTTCACGTGGTCAAAGGGAGAGCTTTGTTTCATTAAAGCAAAGCAATGCAAGCTTAGAAGCCATTTGCTTAAACAGACTCACTTCTCCACAAACTCCTCAGTGTCAGCTGAATCCATACATTAATATAAGGAATGCACTCAATGCTTTTTATTTTGATAACGTGCAAGTCTCCTTGCAAGTATCGTTCTCGTTGTCATGTTCACTGCCCCCTGGGACACCTGCATGTTACTGAAGTGGGGGAGAGAGAAGGTTGTTTGGTTCCAACAGCAGCTTCACATATTTGGTACTAACTGCAACTGTGGAGCTGCCTTTGTTGCCTCCAGCAGCAACTAATAGATGACGTTCCAGTGGGAAATGAGAAAACTTATCACGCACTTAAAAAACTGGGCAGTTTTGCCTGCTGCACAAGCTCAGCTAGGAGTTGCTCCCAACACAGCAGACCGCAGATAGTTAGCACTTTTTGAGTAAGAAAGGTGAGCAGAGATATTATACATTTCTAAAACATTTTAATTTTGCTCTTGCTGGGTGTTCTGGAACTCTGCATTAGCCCGAGGTTGTTATGTGCAGTCATTTTGTGGCTGAGTGAACTGCAGTAGCAGTTTAAAGGGCTATCATTAGCTGCTTTGCAAGGAGAACAGGTTTTACTGAGTGGAGATGTTTTCTTTACCACCTAAAAATCTACCATTTGTGTGCAAGTTGTACTTCTCTTACTAGATTTGCCTTAGGTTCTGCTACATGTATCTTGCTAATTGTAAGAAAATGGCAGAACAAGTGATAAAAGAAAAATGCCTCTGACTTTTATCTCAAAATGAACTGCTGTAGTTTTCCTAGGAGTTTGTTTGACAGATCAGGTGGTGCTTTTGACTAAATTGTCACTTTGTTTAAAAAGACTGTCATTGCAGGTCTCAATTATGCCTATGTTCTCTCCTGTAAAAACTAATCAATTCCTTGGGTCATGTGTGCATACAGAAGAATGACTTCATTGCTTACTTTATATATATATACATATATACATATATACATATATATATAGACACATATGTGTGTGTGTGCGTGTGTGTATATAGTATACAGCATATGCAGAAGAAAAAGCCACAAACCTTATTGGTTTGTGTGATAAGGACCTTGAATGCAAGGAACAGAAAAGAAGTTATGCTCCATGTGTGGAAATCTTTAGGGATTATTGGGCAAGCAGTTGTAATGATTACGTTGCAGTACAAGCTGATGCTTGTGTCTGATCCCAAGCAGTCCCTTGACCATGCTGAAAGGCTGCAAAATAATGTAGAGGCTGCTGCACACGCAGCCCCTGCCTTTCCCAGCCCACGCTGAACACATGTAGCTTGCAAAGCTGTGAGGCCTCCTATATTTATTTTATCTGTAGTTAATGGACTAGTGTAGTACCAGTTGTAGCATGTCTGAATGTTACTGAATATTTCATATTATTAAGAGGGAATAAATTCTCCTTCCCTCCCTGCCTCAAAAAAAAAAGACTTGAGCACGCAGGGAGTTTTCTATCATTTCCTCAGAGAATATAGAGAAGGAGCACAAAAGTATTATGCCATGGGTTGTCTTTACATTCTTACTGTTTAAAAAGACTGCAGACACATCTGACAACTGCAAATGTTTAATAAATGCACGTTTATATATGTATCCGAAGCATGTGTATCTTTAGTGCAGATGTGCAGGAATGGTCTTTTGAACTCCAAATTGATGGTCAGCAGTGGTCATGAGCATTTGTAGGATCGGGGTCCAAATGAAGAATATTAAGAAAAATGCATCCTATTATGGGAGCACCTTTGCAGACACCTTAAAGGCCAGGCTTTCCCAGATCTGAGCAATGACACTTGCATTTACTGACTTGAAGTCTAGGGTAGGGATAGCTAGGGGCAATTTCATACATTCAGTGTGATAGAAAATCACCCATCCTATCATATACTTCGTTAACATCTTTCCAGTGAAAGTCAATGAAATGGAGTGCACCTGAATCACAGAAATTTAACAATAATACGATCCATCATGTGGCCATGAAACAGCTATTTCATAGGATTAGAGTGTCATATTTGGCTATGTAGAATATTTATAGCCACCCTGTAAAATTCTTCCTGGCTGAGGTGAGTAACTTTTTGATGAACAAATAAAATATAATCCTCTATTATACGTTCTTCATTTTTCTCTCACCCAGGTATTTACGACCTGCTCATCATTAACGTGGCAGGTGGGGATATACAGGTAAATATTTGTTGCTATTAGGCAGGATGGATCACTGTGAAAGCAAGTGCTGGGAACGTGCAGGCTTGAATAACTTCTGTTATGGCAATAGTTCCCAGTAACTCCAGCTCAAGAAAATCTTTGCTATCTAGTCGTATTTTTGAGGGTTATTTGTGTAGTGTGGCCCTGCCATGATTTGGCTCCGCTCATGGGATGTGCTGCTGTAAATTGTACCCAGCTGGTGCGACTGAGGCGAATTAGTGCACACGTTTACAGGAGGTCACGGGGAGGCCCAGTAAAGGCATGGGTAAGGAGGCAGCTTGGAAGCTGTCAAATACCAGCTGTATAAAAATTAGTCTCCATTAGCCCCCCACGGGAGGAGATAAGATTCCCTCCTGTGCTGGGAATCGGTTAGTCTGCGATGGTGTCCGCAGTGCAGTTTTACCTCAAGGGTCAGTCTGCCTCGTAGCGTGTGCACATTAGTGTCTTGTCCTCCAGTTTACTAATTTAACGGCATATTTGAAAGTTTATAAATTAAACTGCACTGCTCAGCACTCTATTGCTCTTCTGGTAATTAATCAGATATGGTTCTAATTACTGACTTTGAGCAGAATTTAACGGTGGTCATCTGTAACGTCATCTATTATTGACGTATTTTCGGAATAAAAGCAACGCAAAAAGAACTTGCAGGAATTTCCTAATGAAAATCATAATGATTTTTCCATCATAAAACTTTTTATGTAGCTCAAGTGTGACTTTCTCATTTGAAGGTATCTGCCCTTGAATGTATGGCTGCATAATATTGTTGGAAACTTTATAAACTACGGAGAGCATCACTGTGAGATAAGCGGTGGTTAATAAAGAGCCATATGTGTGGCCAAGGATGGAGCCAGGCAGGGGCAGCTGGAACGAACCCTAATTCAGAAGTTCTCAACAGAAGGAACCGTGTGCAAGGACTGTAGAAAATGCGAGTCTGTTACTACATTTCTCACTCAAACCTCATCCCTTTTGTCACTTAACACACCTGGTGTTCCAGCCCAGCAAACCTCCATAACGTCTCGTGGGAGCTGCACTTTCTCCTGCTTCTGTTACTTACAAACATTGAAAATGGAGAGCAAAGATGAAAGTCGTATCATCCTTAACAGATTCAAAGTAGAAGAAAAGGCAAGACCTGGCAGGAGATGCATTCACACCATTTATTGATTCCCCCCCCCCACACACACACACGCCCCTAGAATCAAATGCGGTTGTTTTTTTTTTTATGAGCTGAACTAGATTTAATAAAGTTGAGGTCAATTATTAAACTCTCAAAATAAGTATGTGGTTCTCATTAGCACTGCTTGATCATAGTGATGTTAAATGACTTGCTCGCAAGGTTTTATCCAAATGCTTTGCAACTGCTTTAAAGAAAGAGTTGTTCTTACCAAAGAACTGTTAGAAGCATTTTTTAAATATCAGTCACGCCCATCAAAAAGGTCTTTAAAGCTCAACCTTGAATCTCTTACTTTTTTAACAGTAAGTAAGCTCTGTAAGTAAGAATTCTGACATAATTTTTTTTCTAATGTGCCTGTCTTTGATTTGGAGCTTTGAGGGACACAGGCAGATGCTGCCAGTGCAGCAAGCCCTTAGCAGGGGAGCAGAAGCCCATCCTGCAGTTATTTAGCAAGGCAGCAGCAAGTCACTTTAATCATATGAAGATGGTTCTGAGGTGCAACAGGCCGGAGAGAATCTCATTACAGATCTAGCTTTTCTTTTAAAAGATTGTCTGCCATTTTTCCCAAGCAACAGAGAAGACCTGAAACTGAGCTGACAGGTAATAAGTTCCCAATCAGTATAAAATGTTACCACACAACTTAATTTCTGTGCCTCTGGAATGGGAGTTTGTGTTGCCAAGCTGCAGCAAGGTGAGGAAGTGGCGGGGCAGGAGGATGCTTCTTTCAGCACCAACACTTAAAACTTTATTGCTTAGTACTAAGGAAAGAGAGAGAAGGTAATAGAAGTATTTTTTGCTATAGCAAATTTGTTTTTTTCAAACATGAGAATGCCGCTTTATCAGCTCAGTAAGGGAGTGCTGGGAAAATGATGGGAAAGCAGGAGCTGCATCCCCCTTGGGTGGCAGCTTTGCTAGCCCCGCTCCGTGGCGCCTCTCGGTGCGCGTCCCCGTACGCTGAGGTGGGGAACAGCACCCAAGTCAGGCCCTAAGAGTGCATGTGCACAAGGAACTGTTGTTCCCTCTAACACGAGGGGTAGGCTGATTTAAAGTAGCCGTGCTGCCAGTACAACAATGTTTTCAAAATAAATAGTGCCAGTTTTGTGTTTCCTTAAAAATGGTTTCACAGATCTTTTCCCCTCTGCATTTCTGGTGGGTTGAACGTTCTGTTTCAAGAATGATTGTATGTACAAGGCTAGTTCCTACACACAAGTAATCATCCTCAGAGTTCTTGAGATGCCCATTTAAAGATTATGAAGCACTTAAAAGCCCAGTAGTTCATGCCTAGAAGCATTAGTTTGTCCCAGTAATTTACACTAGGTGCAGAAGTGAATGAGTCACTGCAGTTCAGGTAGCTGTGAAACCAGGCCTCACCTCTGCAGAAGTCGCTTATTGCTTCCTGTCCCACAGAGAGCGAAGTGGAAGCACCGAGAGAAGGAGTTCACAAAGTGCTGAATAGCTGCGGCTTGTGCTGACCTTGATAACATCATTGCAGGAACCTAAAAGCCAGTAACCAAAGAAGTCCCTGAGAGAAAACAGACTCTTCTGGTTGCAGCCCTCCTATAGACGGTGCGCACTGTCCTTTCCTCACCGCCAATGTATGTGGGCTGTGCATTTGCCGTAACCCTCCTGTTAGAAGGCCACACACATGGCTTGGGATTTCTGCTTACACCCTTGCAAGGAAACTGGGACCTCATGCTGCAGCAAGAGTTGGGAGCAGCCCTAAGAGAGAACACTAGTCATTTTTAAGGGACGGCATTGATGGAGTATTTATTTTACAGAGTCAAATGCTAGGTAACTAACTCATCAATTCATCAATTAAGGTTGACAGACTGAATGAAGCTTATTTTCTTAAGGAAGTGGAACAAAAATCAAAAAGAATCAAACCTCTCTCAGGTTTGAAATTACCTATTTTGATAACAGTGATTCAAAAGAGCACAATTTCTAGAAACCTTATTTTCCTGCTAATTCTGCATGTGGGGAAACAGAATTTGCTGATGCTGTCCCCATTAACACCAAAGAGCACATGGGTTTCTAAGTACACTGATGATACAATGTGCTCATCTTTTGACACTTTCCCAGGCTTCCAAGACCCATTTATTTTGAGGAACTTTAAGAAGGCTATTCTCTGTCAAGTTTCTCATTTTTTTTTTATTTTCATGTTTCTTCCTTAGGGTGGAGTGTTAACGCCTTGATGTCAGCATGCAGAGCAGGATACCTCTCATTCTCCTGGCCTGCGGCTCCTTTAACCCCATCACCAATATGCACATGCGCCTGTTTGAGCTGGCTAGAGACCACCTGCACCAAACGGGTCAGTAACGTGGTGCTCGGGCCACAAACACTGCGTTTGACTGTGAAAAGGGAGAAAAAATTGGCGATTCAGGATAGATGAGCTGTCATTTTACTACCTGCGTCATTTTATTATTCTTTATTGATAATTCAATATGAGGCTTTCATGGCATATTCAAAATAGAAATTGCAGCATTACTTCTTTCTTTGACTGATTAATGAAAGAGGAATCATAGCGAGTGTTCGCAGAGCTGAATTAAAGCAATCTATTAGCAGTTTTAGGATATATTCATAGAACCTGCTGAATCTGGTGGAAGTATGCCTAACAACTCTGAAACAGAGAACCAGTTATGATACACTTGCATGCTTTTGTCTTTATATTGGAATTTAATACGAATAAGTGTTATAGTTAACAGTTTTAAATACATGGTAGATCTGGAGAAAAGATGAAACATTAGTCATTATCCAGCTTTATTAAGGGATGGAACTTAGCTCCCTCAGCAAAATAAAATAAGAAAAAGAGGTCAGAAGACCTAGATGTCAGCACGCTGGACAGTCCCAACAACAAATCAGAATCAGAACGGCTCAGGAGGAGCAGGCGCTGTGGGGATCACGCGTAATAACCCTGGTCTGCTACAGCATCCATGTAACTTCTCCCTAAGACACCAGCCCTCCCTCAGATGGGAGCTTTGAAGGCTGAAATGGAAGTCAGGCACTGTGCTGCAACCCTCTATCGTCGGTGCTTGGTTTTGGGTAGCGTGTGAGGTGCTCTTTGACTTTCTAGTTTAATGTGTGGGGACTTAATATTTTCAGTACTTTATGCACTATTGGAAAATTTTTTTTGTGTGTGTGTCAGGTCTTCCCACAGCATTATCATTACTATTTCCTGAATTGTTTAAGCTGGTTTGTCTCCAAGAGCCAGAACCACAATTAACTTGTGGAAGCCTCTCCCATCCCATGGAGAGTAACTATAAATGCAGAACCACAATATGCATTTCTGCTCAGTCAGAATGTATCTGTTGTGTAATAGCTTGACTGCAGCTGTCTTCACAATCAAGTTTTACTGTAATGAATAACATGACTACCCCAATATGTATCCGGATGGACATCTCCAGTAATTCTTTCTGCCAGATTTTTGCACATTGTTTCAGCTTCAAATAGCATCTGGTCTTATTTTTCTTGTGTTCCCATTGAGCAGGGCAGTTCACTGAGTTTCTATATACATTAAGCAGTATTTGAAATTCCAGTGCCACATGTCAAGTAATTCATTCTTTTTTTTTTTCTTTTAATTGTTGATAAAACTTGTAAAACTACATTCTAAGTACAACAGATAGATCTACATGTGAGTGAACAACACTAAAGATAGTGCTTCTCTTTCTCTCAATTTTGACTGTACTTGTATGACTCATTCCACAACCATACCTAGAATTTGATTTCTCTCATTCAATCGCTTCTTTTAAAAGCCAAGAAGTCCAGAGAGCCATTGAGCAAGTCTAGGAATTTAGAGGTGTGTCATGGTCAGGGGCTGCATCTAATTGAAACTGATACTTTCAAGAAAAGCATCAGATCATAACCACAGCAAGTCAGCAGAAGTGCACAGACATCAATTGGATTCTCTGCAGCAATTGTGATAGCTGGAATTTTAAAACTATATGAAAAACAAACAAACAAACAAACAAAAAAGCACAACAGCTCTGATACTACTGTAGCAATGCAGATGTATGATTGGAAAGGGATCCAGCTTGCAGTAGTTACTCATTGCTTATACAATAAATATTGACACACATTAGTTAGAATTAGTGAACTAAAAATGAGAAGGAAACAAAACCTTGGTTTGTGTTGAAGATATAGAGCAGTGCTTGCTTAAATAGAGCAGCACTTGATTGATTGTACTAGGCTCTCTCCTTGAAGGGTGCGTGAGGAGGGCTGTGTGTACGCCTTCACATCCCAAAAGAATCAGAGCTGCAGGGCGTACGTTGCAGTTGGCTCCTGTACAGGCAGAGGTGCAAATTAAAGCAACCAAAACACAGATCCTATGGTTCAAGACCTAAAGAAAATCAGTCTGTTTTATAAAACTCATTTCTGTGACTACTCTTATTGGTGGATACAGTTTAGCTCTTAATCTTTTCCTGAATGCTTTTCTAAGTGGAAAAGGAATACTTGTTATTCTGCTTCATGAGCTTTTTGTCTTAGACTATCTAAAACCTGCCGAAATGAAGGGCCGGGCAGCCCTGCCTGTAGCGGTGCCTGGGTTACGCCCTGTGTTTGGCTGTGGAATCCCCGTCACCTGAACTGCCCCTTCCCAGCGCCCTTCCTCACAAAGGCCACCACGAAGGAGAGGGTTTCAGAAGGCACTGCCCTATGAACACAGCTACTGTGCTTTATTATTCATACTGGCACTCCCAAGATGGTGGATTTATCCTTCCTTTCGCGAGGATATTAATTTTGAGAGCTCTCAAGTTGCTGCCTTTCCTTGTTTTTCTCTGAAGCCAATGAGCTATGTATATGCAAAATGGTATTTTGAGCTCTTGCTATGAAACGTTTATTACAGACTCGATGTGTCCCATTTACCTGAGGCCAGATCATTGTGCGTCCTCAGGCACTTGGTGTTGGGGGTGAGTTTCTGAAGCCACAGGGTGTATTAGAATGGCTGGCTGCCTACAAAAGTAAATCTGCATCTTCAGGCCCTGCAGTTCACTCAGCTAGATGCATGTGATCTATGTTTGTCTAGGTCCCTATTTGGCATCTGTCACTACGATCTCCGCACACCTCATCTATTTCACTGAATGCATCTCCCGAGCACTCTGTGAAGTGGTGAAGGGAAAGCCATCCATCCTGGGAAGAGACATCCCAAAGGATTGGCCATTACTGCTCTGATGTATTTGTGGTTTATTTTGACTTGCAGTGTAATGATCACTAAATTGTTTACACCTTTGATTTTCTTCCTGTTGAATTCTTCTCACAGAGGGTGACTGAATATACAGCAGAAAAGTCTTGCCTACTTTTCTTTTCCTTTTTCATGTTTTGCAATCTCTGCCTCTCAAAGGAAGTCAGCACTGGATTGGTGTCCTTTGATATTTTATCTGTAAACACTTTTGAACAATGCAAATATTTAGGGTGATTTCTATCTAGTTGCTGGGTGTGTTATTTTGTTTTTAATTGCCCCAGTTTCTGGACAAAGATGGTAGATAATGCCCTCTTCCCCCCAGTTAAACATAACCTGTGAATAAGATTAACATTCTGGTTTAAACAGAACACTGAAAAAAATCCCTCTACAGTTTCCTAATATTAATAGACTAAGAGCTGTGTGAGGAATATTGATTTCTTGAGAGTTCAAAGCAAACCACTGCTATTACTTTAATACAGAATTTTTAATGTCATTTTAATGTATGTATAGCCACACATAAAGACTTGATAAAAGAAATTAAATAACACAATTACCTACTCATATGCTGAAAAGCAAGTGTGTCAGTAGTTGTTTTAGAGAGATTATTTCTCTTTTTTTAAGGTAAGCTGCTGTGTGTCTCTTGAAGTATGAGACTCATTGCAACTGTTTTCTAGTGGACATTTTGTCCTTCATTTCTGATAGTGAGTTTTATATAGGTTTATTATATGTTCTTATATAGCTGCCATTTTGGTAGCACAAGAGGAGAGCACACAGCAGAGAGATTTCCTTTGCTGAGGTGTGTTGGGTAGGTACCGTGCAGTAAAACTTACAGCTCTTAGGAGCCTCATTGTGTTAACATTTACACATCTTTTTTGGCCCATGTTTGCAAATTTTGGATATTCAGAACAGAAATCTCAGTTGGGCAGTGACTGAAGCACAGTTGTCTTGCCTAAAGAAAGATGGGTTTTGTGACTGACCACTATGCAGTATTTAAACTAACATCCGTATCTACAGGAAGGGAAAATGTCCATATTCCCTGGCTTTGAACTGCTGTCACATTTAATTAATGTCACACAAGTTACCAGCAGGTTTTCTATTGCAAAATGTAGTTGTGGAAAGCTGAATACTGCATGATAAGGTGTTTCATTCCAATCTAGATAGGAGATTGGCATATGATCTGTAGTAGCTTCGTGTAAACCTACATCAGTGAGATTTTCAAAGCCTTGCAGTCCAACAGGAAGGTACCAATCAATATGTTGGCTCATCTGCTGTACTCAGTTACATGAAACCATCTCAAGGAAAGTAAATTTTCCCCACAGCAAAGCAATCATGAAACATATGTCCTTTGGTAATGTTATCACGTATGTGTAGTACACATTTGTACTGCCTGTTTATAGTGATAGCTGCAAATTTAAAGTCTTATCTGGGAGATGTTATTTGAGGTAGTTGCAGTGGCACAGAAAAGCAGGCTGGATAATGAATAGGTCTCATTCTTCATTGTCTCAGGAGTGTTAGAGACGCTTCTGTGCATAGGCACTGCTCAGCAGGAAGAGGTAACTTCCTAGGAATTTGGTTTATGCTAGGACAGTATTATCTCATAGTATATCTTAATAACTTATTTTTACAATATAGGACAAATGTTAATAAAAAGCAAAGAAAAGACTGAGCTGAGAGAAGACAAATCTTAAGCCTAAAAGATGATAGAAGGACAAAGCAATATAAGGGATGAATGTCGAATAAAGTAACCAAATTGTGTGATGCCATCACAGGGGTGATCAGCAGCTTGGAACAGGAGTGAAATGAAGCAGTACTCAGATACAAAGTCTTATTCCAACCTGCTCTGCAGAATGCTCTGCATTCTTATAGTTTGCATTATAAATTATAAATGTTTCTACTTGCTTAAAATTCATCCAGATTTTCTTTCTAAATTATCTATTATGATAAATGCAGTATTAATTGTGAGCATTTAGAGAGGTAAAAGAACAGGAGTGTAACTTTTCCATTTTTCACATTCCTTTTTCCTAGTATTAAAAATAACACACAGATCAGCTTGTTTGTGGCCTTCTCTAGGTTTGAAGTGAAGCACGCTTTGAGCTACCTGACCTCCAGGGGTCGGTTCCAGCCTAAATGTTCCCGGTTCTGTGAGGACGATTCTTTTCTGTTTTGTTTTCCCAGGAAGGTATGAGGTGATCGAGGGCATCGTGTCTCCAGTCAGTGACGACTACGGAAAGCAAGGCTTGGTTTCAGCCAAGCACCGGGTAGCAATGGCCAGACTTGCGCTGGAGACGTCTGACTGGATTCGAGTTGATCCATGGGAGAGTGAGCAGGAGACATGGACAGAGACAGTGCAAGTCTTACGGTAATTTCTTTTCTTTCTTTAAGAAGCTAGTGATTGCCACAAATCTGTCTGGCTGCCAGATAAATACACAGAACTGGCTCATGTAAAGTGATGAAACAAAGCAGAACGTCTTTGTTCATGGCACCATCTGCTATGAGCTAAAGTACTAGATCTGTGGACAACAAAAATGAGTGTCACCTGTTCTTCAGAAAAGCTTTCTAACCAGCATTCCCTACCTGGAGTCTTTCTTTTCCTAGTGCAAAGCAGACAGGCTCTCCCCAGACACACACGATAATCTGCAGTATAACATTTGTGCCGTTTAAGCTGTGGGCCCTGTTTAGCCATTGGAGTAGTTACAGGGCTAAGTTCTCTGCTCTCATGTTCTCCCTCCACTTTTTAAGTCCCTGAGTGGGTAACACTGAGATGTGAATCAGAAAATAAGAAATTTGACAAGAAAGCCATTCTTCAGGAGTATCTCTTTTCTAGATTAGTTATTTTGACTCTATGATTACTATTTTATCTGCTCACTTTTCTTCAATTAGGAAACTGCAGTACCAAAAAAAAGATTTTGCAAAGAAGGCCAAGACATCCATAAATGTCTCTTCATATCAGTATTTTGAACCATACACCTAACTGTGTTGGGACATTGTGTCCTGTGAAGGGACACATGAATGGCTTTTTTCTCAGTACTTGCTTCACCTGAATGTGATAAAATTGTCATATTCCATCAAAATCTGTAGATTTTCCCAAAGCTCCCAAATTGTTATGACATGGAAGAATATTAAACAGCAGAGCTGGTACCTCATTTGTGACAATGCCATTAGATGACGGTTACTTTAAGTAAACATGGGAATTTTGGAGACTATTTCAAGATTTTTTCTTAAGAAAGGAGGAGAGAAAGTGATGGAAATATTTCCCATTCAGTTGGTATTCCTGAAAATTCCCTCTAGCCAGAAAACATTGTTGTCAGTAAGCAAAGAACTTTAATCCATTGTGTAACCTGGATTACTTGCAGTGCAGATACACAAGAGATTACTTCAGAGTTGCCAAATACCTGTCTTATCCAAAAAGTTAACTGGGCTTATATAATTAGGTAGTTATAGGAAGCCTCATACAAAATTCAGAAAACACTTGATAAAGTGACACATCCATTTTGATGTATCTCAGAAATAACTCAAAGCCTGCAGCATTAAAAGGGAGTCCTGAACGGCCCTTCTGGCAGTCAAGATTTCCCAGCACTTGGAACACGAGTCCTGCAGTGAGCTCTCTGCCGAGAGTTCTTATTTCTGAATCAAGACGCGCGAGTGCCAGTGCCTGACATGAAGTTAGTGCACTCGACTATACACAATGCAGCCTGTTTACAGCAGGGCAGGATTAAAATGTATAAACGTAGCAAGGCTCCAGCCAAGCCACTGATACTCTCCACTGCCATATGTGTCTCACCCCTTGTCTCGACAGCTCCCTTAGTCAATGGCTGAGCATCAGAAATGCCCAGAGAAAACTGTGGGGCCCGGCCCAGTGTGTACTCTGGGCACCAGTGCCACTTCCCGGGGCACAGAGTATTTGTGCAGTCTGAAGAGCATACATCTAAGTCACTGAACTGTAGATTCATTCCTCAGACCAGACATGCAGAGGATTATTTATGGCTTTGTATGACCACTGCGTTCAGACTGAGTAAGGGCAGAGCTTTCCTTGCAACTTACAGTCTTTGCTTTGAAACGGTTATATAAGACCTGTCACTTTGGCTGCATCTGTGCTAGATGGGGCCAGGACAGGGCACGGGGCACTTGCCTGTGCCCAGCTGCCCTGTTTCGGTGGGAGGATGCTTCCTGGGACAGTGTTGCCTAGTTGATACTCTCCAGCTGTGCCCAAGCGTGGATGCCCTTACCGTGCAGTGAAGTAGGGGTACCAGTGCTAGGGTGAGCAACAGTGACTGGGAGCAGCAAAAGAGGAAAGTGATGGAAAACAGGGAAAAATGGCAACAGATCCTTGCCTACTTTCAGAGAGCCCTGAACTCAGTACAGTTAGAGGCATACCAAAGTCTAACATCGTAGGGGAGCTGTGTGTTTTGAGGGAATTGTGAATTTTTCAATATCAGGGCTGTTTATTAAAAAGAAAGGGAAAGCGATAATGGGGAAAATTCAAGCAATGTATTTTTTGCAGAGAAGAATTAAAGAGAGCAGGATTGTCTGTCTCCTTCTGAAAACTATTTTAAGGAGCTCATAGATATTCACATAGATAGAAACATCATCATGTCTGAAGGGCTGTATTTCATCAAGAAATTAACTGTAGTAACTAAAGTATGGTTTAATCCTTAACAAGCAAAATCCTCCATAATGCTTTAAATGCAGTGTTGCTACCAGCATGGTCGAGTTTCGAAAGGGAATCAGAAACCAGAATGCTCTTACACAGATTGCTTGTGAATGGTGCAAAATGTTAACTGCATTGGTACTAATCTTCTAATGAACGTGGTGAAATCCCAACAAATTGTATTAAAACCCAATGTGCATAAAGGCCGACTATGTTCCTGAGGCTGAAAGCAACCCCTTTGTGCACCTCTGAGAGGATTACTTCACACAGAAGCTTTATTTGAAATGCAGGCACCATTACAACACAGCGCTGCAGTCGAGGGAGGAGTTCTACACAAACAAGAGACCCACGCAAAGGTCTCCCACGCAAAGACCTCCACAGGATGCCCCTTCTCCCCAGCACACAGGTTGGTTTAGCACCATAAGCACCTCTTGGGGTTTAGCCCTGAAAGCAGCACGGCGCCTGGTGGGAAAGTGGAAGGAGGAAGCGGTGGCTGCAAGGGCTGGAGCGCTGCCTGAGTGCTGCCATTCCCAGGCAGGGGGCTGCGGCCTGGGAAGTGCCAAGGGAATGTGTCGTCACCCTGCGGTCCCCCCACGCGGGCCGGAGGCGCCGCTGGAGGGCTCTTATATGAGCTCCCAGCTCTATACGCATCTCCTGAAGCTTTACCAGAGATGGAAGCCGTGGCCCTGCTGATTTGGCAAAGCATGCAGTATAATGAATAAATAATACTGAACAATACAGGGATTACTTGTGATTGTTGTTGGAATGCCAGCCAGGGAACAAGGTGCACAGATACCACAGCACTGCTGCTGCTGCACCGAGGCTCATTGCATATATTGGGATGAAAATCCTCTTGTTGACACTAAAAGCAGGTCATGCTCTAGAAACACACTCAGCTTAGGATCTTCTGTTTTATCACAGTCCTTAGCTCTGTGGTTTTCTAGGATACTGCTCTATTTCTGATACTTTACATTTCTCCTATAGTGCTTGCGGCACTTCTGGGACATGAATAATATATTTAAGCTTTTCATGGTTACACAAAGGTTTCCAAAGGGTAAGTTGTTAAATCTTTATAGATGGTAGGGAAAAAAAAGTTCATACAGCACTTGGACTGCAGTTGAACTCTGTCTGGTGTGGATTTAGTGTTGGTAAGTAACAAGCCAGATTCTTCTCATTACAGCATCCAGAAAATATAGTATGAAAGTCATTAAGACTATTTTAATTTTCCATTGTATGAAGTTCCCTTCTGACTATTACTTTATGTAGGTATTTCAGCTTTATTGTAAAAGCAAGTCAGTTTGCACAAAAGTGCAAACTAGTCTTTTTTACCCATAAGGTGGGTTTCTTAGTCTAGAGTAGATTAGTCATCAGCACAGTTTTCCTCTAAAGTCTTGAAAAAAGGGTAAAAATAGGTTCAGACGGAGGACTGGCAAGACACAGGTTTCCTTGGCTGGAACACAGTGGCTGGGGTTTTAGGTGGGTTGGTTTTTGTTTTTCCCTTTGTACTCTACCAGGTGGCAGCTGTCCCCACAGAACAGTCTGTTGGTGTGAAGAGCTCCTCGTCCCTTACAGCCTTTGCCCTCTGCACTCAGTGCAGCTGGGCAGCGATACGGACTGGGATGCCCCAAGCACACAGCCTGCTAAGAAGGAGGGTCAGCCCTGACACCCCCCTGCACGGGGAAAGACCAAGAGCTGCTACTGAGAACCCCGGAGAAGACTATAGTTCCTCCCATCTCTTAGAAATAGATGATGGCTTCCAGAGGAAATATATGACTTGCTTCAGTGGGGAAATAATTCCCCTTTAACATTGTACAGTAATATTTGATATGCTGTGAGGGATGAAATAGTAGGTACATTAAGTTTGAAAAAACATGTATTTGTGGATAGCCATCTGAAATCTAATCTGTTTTTTTTTTCCCCTAACAAAGGTAAAAGTAAACAGTTAAAAACATTGGGAAGAACAACAACTGGGTATAATCTTCCTAGGCATCTGAGCAAGTGTAGAAATCTCTCCTTCCTTTTTGTCTTCCTAGTTCTACCAGAATTAAAGCTGCTCTGTGGAGCTGATTTTCTACAGACATTTAAGACACCCAATCTCTGGAAGGAAGAGCACATCCAAGAAATAGTAGCGAGGTTTGGCTTGGTGTGTATTAGCCGTGCTGGCTCTGATCCTCGTCAGTACATCCATGAATCAGGTCTTTTAACCAAATATCAGCACAATATCTTCCTAGTGAAAGAATGGATTCAGAACGAAATCAGCGCAACCCAAATACGCAAGGCCTTGTGCAGAGGATTAAGTGTAAAGTATCTCCTGCCAGATTCTGTCATTTCCTACATTGCACAGCACAATATCTACACAGAGGAGAGTGAGAGGAAGCACGAAGGCGACCTGCTTCAGCCTCTACGACTGCACAACACGCGAGAGAAGCCACTGAATGACTGAGAGCTGCAGTCAGAAAGGCACCAACGTGGCAATTTTTCATGGAAAATTCTTCCAAAATATGTTTTGTTGTTGTTGAGGAAAAAGTACATCTGCCCAAAATGCTTTTGAATTCAGGTGGTATTTTGGATTAATCGTTTTGTATGTGGCAATGCTTAATCAAATGGAGTATCAAAAGGATACTCAAGTGTGTTTCTTAAAATGTATGTTTCCTTGTGAAAATAGAAGATTTAAAAAACAGCTGTTAAAATTCTTCAGTAGTACTTCAGGATCAAACAGCACTTCCTTGAAGTTGTAGTTCTTTAATCTTACAGTTTTAGCATAAAGATGGCTTACTGTTCTGAAGCAACAAAATAAAATGAATTCTAACTCTTCCTTAAAAATGTATGTATTTTTGCTACATTTTGATTTTCAGGAACATGAAAAAATTTTGTTTCAGAAGTTTAAGTGAGTGTAAGTTCAAGTTTTGACTGTTTGGACAAGAGATGGAAATAAAGTCTTGGTTCATGCAAGTACCTAAAAACGCATGCAGCTTTCATGTCAATTTAAATCCTCCCAATTAAAAAGAAGAGACAAACAATCCTCCCCCAATGCAGTCCATTTCTTTGCTTCTCCTAGTCAGTCTTCTGTAAGAGTAAGCAATTGCCAAAGAGTAGATGACATCTCCAAGAGGATGTGGAGCAGAGACCCTCCTTGTCAACAGCAAAAATGCTACTGATATTGCAGGTCACATTATGACGAGAATCTTGCAAAATGGGCTTGATCCTTCTGTTCTTCACCTTTCTGGATGGATTAATCTTAGTAATTTCTTGCTACTTTTGAAGTCATAAAAAAAAAAAAAAAAAGAAAAAGAGAAGCAGCAGCACAACTAAAACAAAGAACTCCAAGCTCTAAAAAAAAAAAAAAAATCACTCTTCATAACAGTAAAACATGTCCACTTTTTCTCAGACCAGTCAGATAAACTCAAAATTGTGTCATGTACAACACAGAAATTACCATGTTGCCTTTTTTTGCAAGACAATTCACTTTCTCAGTGTGAAACGAAAAGCCAGTCCCAGCCAAAAAGCACATTCTTCATTCTGAATATGATGATGCCCAATTTCAATAATATTTTTTGGGGGGAGGGAAATGTTACTTGGTGTAGATACATTTGTGTGTTCGGTAGGTTACTCATTCAGCACTTTCCCTGGATACAGTTTTTGCACCATACCAGAGATTGCTGTGAAATAACAGTGTGGAACTTGAACTTTAGCATTTGCAGAATGGAAAATAAATGGAAATAGGTAAGCGGCTTAGGCAGTAGTTGAGCCTAGTGTTACCAGACAAATGTATTCTCTGTTCTGCTTGCCTGCTTTGCTGAGTCAATCTAGCTCACACTGACATACTGTGGGATAACTATATCTCATAAAAATCACTTCTAGAAGGTTGCTATTAAAACAATGGAATGGCTCTGATTTTCTTATACCTAGGAAAGAGGAAAAGGAAGCAACAGCCAAAAATTGACTGTAGTCCAAAAAATGTGTAGCTTTCTTTTGTATTCATAAACAACATTGTGTAGAAGCTGCTGAAGACCCAGTATCAAACCTGGCTTAATTTGGAATAAATGGCTACTGATGCATTGAAAGCAATTTACAGCTCTGTTTTCTCACCGAACGGATGCTAGCATTTTACACTCTCTATATTATTTCTATATTATTATCAAAGCAGGATTTTTAAACATAATGATGTTTCAACATAAAAGAGACACAACTGGCTCACAAAATCCTTGAATCACAAATCACTGGAATCTGGAAGAGTGTTTTCAGAAGGATCATAATATCCTACTGCTACAGGCAGGGAACAGGACTGTTATCTAATTCAGTGCAGCCATTCTGATGTTACCCCTTTGAAATGAAAAACTCTGCTGGCACAGTATGGCTTTGGGCTGGGTACGCCTTTACACAACTTTAGGCATCTTATTTGTGAGAGGAACATTATTTAATAAAGCAATTTAGAGTGTTTGAGCTGAGCTCATACCCTGTATCACCTGGAGGAGTGTATCACCTCCCTTTCACTAGTGCTCTGACGGTACCAGCTTTCTAATTTCAGCATCTGGAAGAGGTATTTAAGGTCAGTAAGTATTTATGCATTCTTAGAGTGACTTGAAGAAGAGGAAGAAGAGCACTCCCTTGAGGAAACTGGATTACTGGAATGGTCCATACCCTGTGGCATTATGTAAAACTCAGTTTCTTCACAGGTAGCAAGGACAAGATACCGCATTATACGGCTGACAGTTTCTTTTCTAACTCATTAGGTCGGAAATAAAGTTGTAATATGAAGTGATATATGGCTACTAAAATACACAATTCAGTATAGCTAATATTTTGGTATGCACAATATCTGCCAAGATGAGTGATTTAGTCCTGATTTCAACTTTGCAGCAGGATATAAGCACATTCTCAGTGCAGGAGCTCCACAGGATTAAAGCAGAGCTATAGGAGACCAGTGCAGACCGATATCACGTATAACGTTATGTCTCATTCTCTGGAGATCTTCCAAACCCACTTGGACACAAGTTTTGTGCCACATGCTCTAGGTGACCCTGCGTTTGCAGGAGGGTTGGACTAGATGATCTCTAAAGGTGCCTTCCAACCAGCCTTCCAACATTAAGGATTCTGTGATTCTATGATGTCTTCTTTATGTCTTTGGTTTTCAGGACACATTCATAGGCATGTAGTATTTCTCAGTATACAGAAGCAACCATTGCTTCTTAACACAAACTTCACCTACCTGGCCCTTTCTGGGCCAGTCACCTTTCAGGGGTGGGTCTCCAGAAGTAAAGGGCTTGTGGAACTAGTTAGGATAGTGCCAAACTTAATTTACTTTCATTAAAAGAGCCTATATGACTCTTCTGAAAAGCAGAAGGCCTCAAGTAGCTTGGAGATATTCAAGGAAGCATGATTCACCTAAAAACCACACAAGATAAGCCCTTGTATAGCCTTGGTTAATATCCTAGGCTAAAACTATTTAAAAGACCTTATTTCTGAGTAGCATGAAAAATGAAGAGTAATATGGTTAAAATGGATCAGCAGATAATCAGTATCCGTACAGAAGTTATAGGGAAGGTGAATGTTTCATTCCATTTAAATCAAGTTATTCTGCTGTCATTACAAATCGCAGAGCTTCAGCCTTGTGGAAGGATTTAAAGGCAACACTTCACCAGTAATCGGATTAGGAGGACTTTCATAGCTCCACGGTCTGAAAAACAGATAAAAGAAACCCGAGTTCAAGCTCGCCACAAAGGAAGGCAGTGAGCCGTGCGCTGCAGAATCACACACTGTTTGAAGAAAGACTTTGATTTTGACAATTACCTAGAGTAGGGATGCCGGCAGATTTCAATGGCTACTGGAAAATGGTCAGCAATGACAATTTTGAGGAGTATCTGAAAGCCCTGGGTAAGATTCCCTTCATGTTTCTTTAGTAAATAATGGGTAAATGCAACCTGTCTTAGTCTTCTTAGTCTTAATATGAATCTGGTTTTTTTCTTTGAACCATTCTTGTGAGGTTTCTTTTTTGAAGTGCTCTGTAAGAACTGCCTTATGCAAAACTGTTTATTTTAACAATTTTGCCTCTACTTTTTACCATCTTGAAGTTTACAGTTACAGAGATGGCAGTTTTCAAACTTAAAAATTACCCATAATTTGAAAATCACTGCAAGTATTATCTGTCCTACGAAGACAAGAATACATTTGATGCAGTTTGGTGTGTTTGCATTTGATGAAGAAGTATGCAAAATGTTAGTGTTTCCAAAGAAAGAACCTTGTTAGGTGTCAAATACAAATGGATTTTATTTGGGGTTCAGCACAAGCAATAGTCAAAACATTGACTTATTTAACAGAATTAGGCTATGGGCTTCCTCCTGATAAGCAGGCTGGTCTGAAAGGATCTGGACATTTATTTATTTATCTTTGTTCATATTAGTCCTCCCAAGAGCTACAATCCTCTTTTGTAGACTTTTCTGGATTAAAATAATTCTTTCTGTTTTTCAGATGTTAATGTTGCTGTAAGAAAAATAGCAAACTTGCTAAAACCTGACAAAGACATCCTTCAGAATGGGGATCATATGATCATTAAAACTCTAAGCACTTTTAGAAACTACATCATGGAATTTGATGTAGGAAAGGAGTTTGAGGAGGATTTAGCTGGGGTGGATGATCGCAAATGCATGGTAAGAATTATAACTGTAACAACTGACAGCAAAAAAAAAAAAAAAAGATTAAGAATCATTTTTAATAATCCATGGCCTTGCCACAAGCACATTTGTAAGCCATTTTAGCAGGCTGTTCATAAGGTTGTTTCTGCACTTCTCGGTTGCCTGAGATGTGCATACAGTTCTTAGCATTAAAGGAATGTTAATTTTAAGCAGGAGCATGAAAAAAATTCATTAATGAACAGTAAATTCATATCAGTGTATACAAAAAGACAAACGACAAATGTAGACAAAAAGTTGGTTGCAGACAGATTTTTAGTATTTCTGCATTCAGTAATGTTTTACAGTAAAAGAAATCCATTTTTTGCAGGATCAGGCATCACTTACCATGAGTAAGACTGGCCAAGAGCTTAAAAATTGCTGCTTTTCTTGTCCTTGTTTCTGTGTAGGAACCTTCGTGGGTGTATTTGGTAATGTGGATGCACTGATTAGCCTACAGGACCAAATCACTGTGATCAATAAGCCAACACTGAGGACTCTGTATTATGAGTGTTTTCTCTTGCCAGTATTTTCTTGAGACAGTATTTCGTAACTCATGATTGAAAAAAAACGATAAAAAAAAAAAAAAAAAAAAAAAAAAAAAAAAAAAAAAAAAAAAAAAAAAAAAAAAAAAAAAAAAAAAAAAAAAAAAAAAGAGAAAACCAAGTTCATCTGAACCAGACTGTCTGTTTTCAAGGAAAGTGTATTTGTGGGAAGTGAAATGGCCTGAAGCCAGAATATATTTTTGATGACTGGGAGGTTCTTAATCAGGATAGAGAGTCCAGACTCATTGAACAGTTATAATCCTGAAGAAAGATTTAGATGGCTAAATTACTAGTAAAAGTAATAATGCTTAGAACCTCTTCCCGGACTCTAAAGTGACCTCTCAACCTCTAAAACCTCTAAAGTGACCTGTGATTTCATCAGTGTTGTACTTGTTTGTGTGCATATAGAATGTCTCAAATAAACCATTATAGTTAGATACTACTGAACTCTAGACTAAAACAGCCTTTATCTGAGGGAATGAAGTGATTGTGCTTTGCGGCTCTCTAACCTCAACCCCTGCAACGACTTCTGCGGAATATGTCAGACAACCACTAGCTTAGGCTGCTTTCAAGAGCTACATCAGCATTTTATCCTTCGAGTATTCAGTGCAAAATGCTTAATCAGCCTTAGAAGCAGAAGGTACCCTCAGCTTCTTGCCTCTTCCAAAGGACCAAAGGAGCGGTCACTGTCCCTGATTGACTGATTGTTTGATCACCTGAGAATGACTTGTGCTCCTCACTCCACAAAAGGGCTCAGAAATCCTTCATATTCCTTTCTGGCCACCACGATCGTAAGCAGGTGATGCAATCCAGGCAGCTCTACAATCAAGGTCCCTCTGATCACTGCCTCTGTAGCAATGTATCACACCTTGCAGTTCAATTTGCTTATTAAAGATCTCTCTACTTGATGAGATATCAGCTTGCCCAAAGGCAGCAACATAAGAAGCTGCCTGTCCGAAGATTCTCTCCACACCTGAAAACCACAAATTCAGGCAAGTTTCAAGCAACAACATCAAGCCCGACAGAAGAGAGAAGAGTAATGGAGGTGGTAAGAGGGACATAATGAGAAAAGGCACCATAAAAGGGAAGGTGGAATTTTATTCCTGATGTCTTCTTTCCTCATCCATAGCTTGTGAAGCTGCATGACATATGACTTTATCTTTAATACTTAACCTGTGTAGTGGGAGAGATTATGATTCAATTATTGTTATCTATATCCTGGACGGAGCAGAACACCAGACAACTTTTCTGCTCACTGTCCTGTTATTCGTTCAAATAGCTCAATGCATAAGAAGTTCAAAGTAACACGGATAAGACAAATTACACATTAAACATTAATCTATATAGCTGAGCAATTACTGTGCAAAAATTACCTTAGAAATCTCTCATCCAATATGTATAGATTATTTTTCTTTTAATGAAGTATACATCTAAGAAGTTATCTAACTAGAGTTAATGCACATCAGTAAAAATAATATTACCACAATGAACTGGCTGGATCTTCTTGTGTGTAATTCACTGAAATTGGGTTCACCTCTCAGTTGTAAAACAAGTCTTTGAGTCAGTCAGGGTACACCATAACTAGGATAATTCCAAATCAATACTGCCTGAAGAAGAAAGGCTAAAAAATGCTGATTCTTATTTTAAGTTATCTTATGTATCTTCACAGCATATTTGCTAACTACTTCAGTTAAAAGTATATATAAAAAAAAAAATGAAAAACAGCAAAGGTTGACATTTCATGTTCAAAGGCAACAATGGGTAAGCTCAAATACAAAACTTATTTTTCTAAAAATGTTATTTTTCTATTTCACTGCTAGAGGCAGTTTTACTTTTTGCACTATACTATTCATGCCATCCAAACATTTGAATGAGATTGAACTGCATTAGCTGTTGGTAGGGGGGAGACAGCAGCAGCCAGTGCACACAGCTGTGACAAATCCATCCTCAGCTAATATTGTGTGTCTTTGTAGAGACACTTGGAATGGAAGACCTCACTACCCTTTTCCATCTGAGTTAAGGGCAATTTCTGTCTTCTGTATTAGTTGAGTCCTTTATTATATCAAACACTGAAGTTTGACCTAAAGAAAGACAAGATAAAAATGCTAGTGATTAATCTTATTTTCAGTAAGTTGTTGTTTCCGCTAACAAAGACAAGAACGTTATGTTCTCCTGCAATACATTCTGTCCTGTTTAGCCTTTGAAGTGCAATAGCCACATACAGAATAGAAACTATACAGTTTACTTGCATCCCTTCACTATTTATGTCTCTCAAAGGGAGCTTAGATTGTTATTACTGGAAATTCTGGCTATCAGACATCTTGGCTGATAAGAGTTTGGGGTGTTTAATTTTCTGTGATTGTCACCAAATTGCCAAAGCAATTTCTAATATTGATTGGAAAACAAAAAAGCAAGAGAAAGTGCATCATTTTCTGAAATTAAATGATTTGAACCACCCTTGGAAACTGAAAAAGTTAACATTTCCTTGCACTGCTGCAAATGGTTTTCAATTCCCCCTAAGCATACTAACCTAATGAATATTTTCATCATTTCCGTAACAACTAACTTTAAATATTAGATGTAATAATGAATTTGGATCTTATTTTATAAGAGAATATATATACACTTGAATGCACAGGTACACATACAGTATTAAACTATGCAACTAATCTGGTCATTAAGGTATGCTGAGCTAATACACAGTGAAAAAAAAGGACTGTTACTAAGCAAAGCTGCATATAATTTAACCATTTATTCTACAGCAGCCCTGTCATCTGCAGGTCAGCTGTAGAAATAGTTTTTATTTTCTCATGCATTTGGTTTTTTAGAATCATCGGGAAGTCTTGGAGAGGTCAACTTAAAAGCTAAATATTTTTCCCTTTAACTAGTATTATTTGTTACTTCCAACTCTCCAGCTGGACCACTTGGATGCCTATGAAGTCAAAACAGATATAGAAGACAATCTAAACCATGATGACCACATGATCCCTCTAAGCACAGCTTTTCCCTAATGTCTTGTCCTTCCTGTAATAGCATAATACATATCCAAAGGAGCTGTATTTTTGAAATGTTATCTACCAGTAGGCTATTTTTCATGTGTGAACACAGAAGAATTTGTGAATGCATTTTACAGATCAGCAAGGACAAATGAGTTTGTTTCTGGAGACCCCCTATGCTGTGCAGACAACCCTGTATGGGATCACTAACAATATCTTGCCCATGATTATCAGCACCAATGTTTTTTCTAGTGATTAATTTTTGAAGCTTGTTTAGTCTAAAGCTTCCCATGGGTAGAGATTGCTGGCTGTACCTATTCAGAGATATTGGTCATCAACTAAGAAATAATTCTTTGTGACATATACACTAATAAACACTGTGCAGCTGCATAGCTCTTGAATGTTGAACTGCTTTTAACTTGCAGACTGCCAAGCACAGGCTAACTCCTTTTCTTAGAAACTACATAGGATGGACGCAGTAAGTTTTCCTTTAATTCATCTTCAGATTTCATCTTCTCTCCTTATATGAGTAATTGTACAGGCAGTGGCTTGAAGACTTTCACCATGCAGACTAATGATGTATTTTGTCCTCAGATTTACTTAACAGGCTCATTTCAAAGCACTGCCCTAATGTTGGTGTTAAACTACCTTAATGGAGCAGAAATTGCCACTGCTCTTTCTCTTCCTTCTTTAAAGTTTTTACAGAATATTGCTACTCTTTATCTTAAGGAGAAGTGAAAGGCAGATTGTCAATAAAGGGGAGCCAAATGGTAATAAGCTGCAGGATGCACCCTCATTGAAATAGCTGCATGAAGTTAGGTTCCACTGAACTACTCAGGCTAGCACAGGTACCCACAAAAGTGCTATGCTAAATCCTGATCATCTTTATTCTTGTATGGCTATCCCTGTCGAGCAGACTAATTAAGAAGATGCTTAATTCTGAAAAAAATAAGAGTAAGAAGTATGTTGTCAGGTACTCATTACCAGTGTTACTGAGCATAGCTGCATCAGTCTCTGCTAACAGGGTTTACTACATTTTCTTTTTCTCTTGTGCACTCAAGTAACAAATGTGGTCCTCTAGTTACAGGATGCTGGTAAAAATTCTGCTTCATGATGGAAGACAGATTAAGATGGAGAAAAGCCTAAGTTGGTAGCTCAAAGCCTTTCATGATCTTTCCTAGCAGCCAGTAAGTGGGCACTGGTTTCAGGTAGCATGGCTGCAGAGCAGTTGTTATGGTGGAAAAGGGACACTGCACCTCTACTTTTCAACTCCTTTTGCAAACAAAGTGTCAGAGTGTGGACCTCTTCCACTGCTGTCCGTGTTGGCAGCATGAGGAGTGCACTGCTACAGGCACTTGTGATGGGTTTCACATATTCAAATATCTCATTCTCCTGAGTTTTAACAGGCAGTCAGGTACTAGCTTTCCATTTAGCTCATTTCTTTTCTAACTATCCTTAGTGCTACAGCTCTGTGTATAATTATTATTCTTAGGAGCTATGTTTATCATTTATTGCATTATCGACAAGTTTTGCTTTAAAGAAACTGTTAATGATGATGTAAGGGAATACTATAGTAACACCGAACATGTCTCTCTTGCTAGACCACAGTATCTTGGGATGGAGATAAGCTTCTTTGTGTACAGAAAGGAGAAAAGGAAGGTCGTGGATGGACCCAGTGGATTGAAGGAGATGAAATGCACCTGGTAAGATCATGTAACAGGTTTCAAATGCCACTGTACTGTTTATTCAAATGGTCACGTGCAGTGCAGCAAGCTGTGTGCTAGGTTATCTTGGCTTACTTTGACATACTTAAGTATTATTGCTGCATTTGCCTCATTTCTAAAGCAGTAATCTCATGTGGAATTATTATTCTGTTACGTCTCTTACAAAGTTTATCGGATTTCAAAACAGTACTTTTTCTGTGTTAACTGTCTGTCCAAACATATCAGTTTGAAATGTTTGCATGGAGGAAGACATTTGTATACTCTGTGAAGCAGCAGTACGGAAGCGGGTGAAATTACACATCCAACAATAAGCCATAAGGGAAAAGCATACCACTATTCTTTTAAAATAATTACAGACCAGACTGCATTGTAGCCTAGAGAACTGAAACAGCAATTTAGCTTTTGAAATGCTGTGTTCTTTCAGTTCATCACTTCTATCTTTCTAAGTTAACAGGACCTGAAAGAAGGTCACTGTTCTTTCTCACATAGCTCTTCACAGCATCCTCACTCTTTCAGCAGTTCACTAAGACACACTCTTCCAGCTGAGACAATAAAATCCAATTTCCATTCTTGTTCACTCTTCAGTACTATTGGTATTCATTATTCTAAATGGATGTTCTCTAAATAGGCAAATCCATAGCATAAGTATATACGAAATCTCTGCAAGAGCACCCCAAGCCCATTAGTAATTTGTAGGAAATACTAGAAGTCACAGATACTGCTTTGGAAAGGGAATGTATGTGATAGATCATCTGGACTACATACTTGATATAATGCAGGTGGGGAGGGAGTAACTGTGTGATTGATGACTTTACAGCTGAGATCAAGGTCTCACTGATAGTACAGATGAAACAATGAGAAACAGTCTGCAGAATTTTCCATCTATATACAGCTGCAGTCTTGCACGGAGACACATTACAGAATTCACATACTAGTCCCCAGTCTCGCATCCCTTGGGTACCATGACCCAGAGAACGAGCCCCTTCAGATCCTAGGCTGGCAGTGAGGTTGCAATTAGCTCCACAACGAAGGGCTCAGAAGCTCAGCTTACGTCTTGTGGCCTTCATCTTACATAAGGTAACTGCACTAGTTCCTCTTCTATTTCTTCGCCCTCTTTACTTTTCCACAAGTCATGGCTCCTGCTCTTTGACAGCTCTGACAGCTCATTATCTCTTCCGGTTTGTTGTCTCTGATATCAAACTCTTTGGCCAAGACCTCTGCCATCCATACTGATCCACGCTCTGGCTGTAGAGCCTCACCATGGATCGCCAGACCAGACTACTTTCTATCCTTGGCCAGTGAGCATTTCCAAAGACATAAACAAGGTTTCACTTACTTAAAGGTATATATCTAGTGCTTTAGATGCATAAGATAACTTGAGTGATCTCAGGCTGCTACATGAGAAGGCTGGGACGACTCCATCTCCTATCTGCTAGTCCATGCAAGAGTTCATGCACTCACTGACACTTGTGCAATTTATCATCAGCTGTCTCACGTGTACACAACAGTTAATACAAGGTTACTTCATACAAAGGAAGGCTCACACATTTCACAGACAAATCTGCAATATTTCAGTTTTATCACTTTTTGTATTTCATTAACTTCAAAAGACGTTCTCTTTACTCCTCAGAATCCTCATTAATGTAACTCTCTCCATTAAACATACAGTAAAAGAGAGACCCATTTCATATCTTATTTTTGACCAGCTAAGATCTGGTCTAGGTCTGGTACTCTTGAGAGTTCTTTGATACAATGGGCAGTTACTTCTAAAAAATTGATACTTCGATAGTTTTATGATCCTATTGAACTTTACACAATGAGCCAAGTATTAATTTAATTCTTTACACAGTTCTGTGGAGAATAGTACTATATCCTTCGGTAGTTTATCACCTGCTGTTTTCACCATTTCATTCTATGGTTTCTACTTTGTAGCTCTTTTTTCCCCTCAGATTCTATTTTACTTGAGTGACTTCTTTGACCATTCTCCTTTTCCGTTTGAATTTTATTGCCCTTTTCTATTGTATTGATTGCTTCTGCTCTGTAGGTTTTTATCATTGTCAGCACATCTCTTAGCCCTTATTGCACACTCCTTCTTCCAGGTTACCTATATATAAAGTGAACAAAACAGGTCCTATCTAAAATCACTGTATCAGTCTGCTTCTTGCCTCTATTCATCATGAGCCGCTCTCTCTTATTAGTGCTTTTAAAATTCAAGCAGCATATTCCAATGGGATTACTGACCCAGCAGAGTTTTTTTATGTTATTTTGTCAAAGTCCATAAGAAAATGTACAGAACGACCCAGGAAGCTCTGCCTCCTGCTTCTACAGAATGTTCTTGCAGCTTTATTAAATCTTATATTTCAGAATAGAAAGTATGTCTGTTCAGCTAGGTCATAAATTTTGTCTTTTGGGGCCTTAACAAGTTCCACGCATTTTTCGTCTTCTACCAAAACTAGTCAACACCTCTATACATGCATACACATATGGATTCTCCAAACTCACAGAAAGTATTTAACTGAATATTCAGTGAAATTAGTGTAAAAGGCAGTATGCCTTTTAAATCAATGCCCCTGTCCACGTGCAGTTCACCATGGTGCAATGATGAGCAATCAGAGGTTTCTAAAACACTGCCATGGGACACAAAATGTCAGAACAGTAGAGATGTCCAGGGTGGTCAACTTACTCCTGCTGTGCTGTGCCTGGCTCCCATCTCCCATACACAATTGTTCAGAACTCTTTTTTCAAATCTATTTCTGAATAATTTGCTTAGGTGCCCCAAACAGAAAAGAGCCACTTCTAAAAGCAAAGAGATTGTGTACACAAATAGACAATAGTCCACTGGGAACACATTTGGCTCTTGAAGATCTGAGATGCTGAGATAACTTCTCTCATTCCACTTTTTTTCCAGAAAAAAAAATCCAAAAATGCTAGTTCCTTCTAGGATTAAGAAATAACAGATATACAAACATACAAACAAATTACATATCATAATTCGATAGAAAACTGAAATCAAATTAAGCTAGAGATATAAGTGAATATATAGAGCATGAGTCCTATGTATAAGCTGTATTTTTCAATCACTGTCTCTTCCTAGGAAATAAGAGTGTGTGGAGTCAAGTGTAAGCAAGTCTTTAAGAAGGTCCAGTGAGCCTATAGCTGCTGGAAAAGTGAAGAACAGTAGAATGTACTGATCTACCACCATATCTCCAAGTACCAGTAATGTGTATCATCATGGACAAGGCAGCCAGTAAAGAGATGAAGATGACATTGGAATTGTATAGTCAGACTTTGCATAAAATGTTTTTATCTAATTATTTTAAATAAATAATTCCAAATAAAATTACTGTTAGAAATGCCAATTAAAGATACTAAATGCCATAAATGTGTGTGCACCTTAACTTCTTTACTACATCAAGCTAGAGGATGCTGGGTGCAAAGTGAGATGCAAGTTTAAAACCAATGAGCTCATTTTTTCATCTAAACAGAAATCACATTTATTGCTGTAGGAAAGGAATTTTTAACTATCGTCTGTGGCTTAATGTACACTGAAATCTGATTTCACTGAACTCACTGTGACTTTTACCATCAGCTCCAATGGAGCACTGCTTTACTTGAAGTATTCCACCAGAAATGAAACCTAGTTTCTCAAATTAAGTAAAGATATAGATGGATATTTTGGAAAACCAGTACTTCCCAATAGCATGTCTAATGGGCAAATCCTTTCTATATGCTCCGGCCAGAGACAACATATTGATTTTATTTCTTATTTTGAAGAAATGAGTAGTTTCTTCGAGAGTAGGGGACTCGGGGAATTACACTTAGGCCTAGTGAAGCAGGTAAAACACAGAGACTGTTTTTCTCCCACAGGACAGTCACAGTACTATTCATCTGGCTCAGTCTCCATAGCCCAGTGGATATCCCTCCTAACTCGGAAGGGATACACAAGCCAGCAGTTAACAGAGACAAGCTCCTGTACTTGCCATGGGGCTGTTAAAAACTGTGTAACTTTAAATAAGATAGAAAGGTTCCAGAGCAGGGAGAAGGGTGAAAAACCTGTACATCTCAGGTTAAATACACTATTCGGCTTAAGGAAAGTTGCTGTTTTATCACATTACACAAGGTTAGGGTTATCCTGGTTGCCAAATTTCAGTGCAGTGGTTATTTGGGTGTCTCTGAAATATTTCTAGACACAGAAATTTCTTTCCTTCAGGATCTTTATCCATTAAGACTACCTAAATTATCTTTCTCATGTGCAAATTAAAATTACAAAATAATGATACCATAGAATCCTTAAGGTTGGAAGGGACCTTTAGAGATCATCTAGTCCAACCCACTTGCACATACAGGATCACCTCGAGCACATGGCACAGGATTGTGTCCAAGTGAGTTTTGAAGATCTCCACAGAAGGAGACCCTGCAGTCTCTCTAGGCAGCCTGTTCCAGGGCTCTGTCACCCTCACTGTCAAGACATTTTTCCTTAAGTTCCTGCAGAACTTTTGATGCTTCAGTTTGTGGTCATTTCCTCCAGTCTTGGTGGTGTCTGAGTCTAATCCTTTTCAGTGGTGGCCACCACTGAAAATAGACACAGAAAAGAGACCAGAGTGGTTCACATCACTATCCACAATTAAACTTCACAGAATTATTTTTAATGTTCAACACTGAATCAGACCTTTTGGAAGTGTAGTTTTCCTTCGGTCAAGTTTGGCAGTTCATAACTTTCAATTCACCAGATGTCTTTTAATTTTCGCCTCCAGCTCCCTGCAGTCTTTGTGCAACAAACACAAACTCTTTGCAGGAGGCTGTAAGTGGATCAATTAACATCTAGCTAAGTAAATCCAATTGTTAAATGCTTCTGTTATTGTAATCAAACAGACAGCTTTTCCCCTTTGCATCATTTGCTACAAGGGCAAATTTACCACTGCAGTTAATAACTAATGACTTGCCAAACAAAAGCAACGTACCCTGCTTACAATTATGGAGAAAAGGAAGTCAGGTGGTAACTCCATCTTTTTATTTTTTTTTTACTTGAAATATAAAAACTTCAAAAAAAAAAAAAAAGCTTTGAGTACAATCTCTTCAAATCACCTGATTTACATGTCATTATTGTAATCTCTTGTTTTAGCTGCAGCAACTATTTCCCTCAAAAACCGAGGGATTGAGAAAACGCTGCTCACTGCTTCCATGATGATGTCCTCCAAGTAATGCACATAAAATAACCCTTGCTGTTTCCCAAAGTCCTTAAAATCATGGCATTGTAAAATATCATTTAAAACTTCCTCCAAGTAATATCTATTTATGAAGGCATAACATTCAGCAATTTTTGTTTATTACTTGATAAATATCAGCCTCTTTGACCCCTTTTAAAACTATTTAACAGTCAATACCTTCAGAGTGAATTCATATCCAGATTTGCTTACTACTCAGGAATTAGATTTATAATAAATTTATAATAAATCAGATTTATTTTCTCAGTCTTCCAGAGATGTTCAGCTATGGTTTACTAGTACCATCCCTCTTTATTTTTGCAAAACGGCATTAGTTCCAACACTAATTTCAATTTTGTGAGGCTAGACCATTGCTTACAGAGACAGTGTGAGCAGAAAGGCAAAAAGGTGCATTTCATCCTCTACTGCTTAAGTTTAATCCCATCTTGATGCTATATTAATTCCAGAAAACTCTAGGTAACAAAACCTGAGAAGCCAACTGAGGCTTTTCCTTAGGAAATAACTCCCACTAAGTAGGTCACGTCTTTTCCAGCTCAGCCCATGTCCAGTGGAAGTCATTCTGCTCATATGAACAATACATAGATTCTTGGCATAGCCCCAAAAGAATTCCCAGCTGATTTCCAGGAGGAGCAGAGCAGTCTGATATACCAGAGAGCCACTTCCACTGCCCGGAGTCCCAGGACATGGAGCTCAATGGATGTGCGTGCAGACAAGCACAAAACTCATTGGTTTTTACAAAGCCTCTTCTACAGATTGAAAGCAAGGCTTACAGAGAGCTTCAAAGATCAGACCATGATTCCAGAGTAAGACTGGCAAATAGAACTTCGATTTATTTTATGTGGCAAGGGGAAAACATTTCAGGCTGTTAAAAGAATAAGGGGTTTACTAGTTTAATTACAGAGAAGTTATGAATATCAGAAATCCTTAGATTGCACACCCTTGAGCAAGAACCCAGGGTGTACTGCTTTCCTGACAGTAGAGACAGAGAGCAAAGAACTTACTTTGCTCAAATTTACAGTGCCCCCCAAATACACCTAGCATAATTTCTATCAAAGCAGAGATTAAATTTGAAAAAAGAAACCTTGCAGCACAAGCCTGACTGTACCGGACTGTGGCTTAGTTTGATCTCATATTCCATAGAAACTTTCTTAAAGCCTAAGGCAAACGGATGAACAGCTAATCTCTGAACCTAACACTTCATGTCAAATATGTTAAGGTTGTTAGCTTTATTATTATTTTACTATTAATTACTATTTTACTGCTCTTCATGTTACTAAAGGTATAACTGTAAGATTGCAGACAATTTAGAAGCTATATTACAGTATAAAAATACTGGAAGAAATGTGCAGCTTGTCACTGGGCACCTGATACCATCTCCATGCAAGTCAGGTATAACATGGAAATAAGATTAGGGGAAGTGCCTAATTCTGCAGTCAACAACCGTAATGCACAGCAACGCACTGCCCTTTGTTCTAGTACTTAAGGTAGCAGATGGCAGCCAACATCATCTAACAAGATATTTAAAACCTAATCAGGACAAGCCCTGAGAGAAAAACTCCTGAGAAACCAACAGAAACAATAGAAATACACTGGAAGGCCTAGCAAGTGAATTCAGTTTAGCAAGCTCTTTGTTAGCATTGCAGTGGTGACAAGATAATGCTGACATGAGTCCCTTGAGATCCACAATATGACAAGTAAATTTGCATTTTCAGATTACACATCTGTCCCTCCTACTTCATAGATATAAATAAATGATATTTAATTCACATACTAGAAAGACGTTTCTTTTTTTTTTTTTTTTTTTTTTTTTTTTTTTTATTTTTTTTTTTTTTTTTTTTTTTTTTTTTTTTATATTTTTTTTGAATTGCAACACTTAAATAACTTTTTTTTTTTTTTTTTTTTTTTTAGGAAATAAAGCTAAGGCCTAATTCATAGCAAGAGTTAGAAAATACCAAATTCCCTACTTGCCAGATTTATATAAGCATTTATTTTAACCTTCATTGCACTAATCCATGGCTATAATCACTTTGTGAATTTTTAAACATACTTTATTAATTGTGCTAAGCTATTTTACATCTGTTCACTGCCTCACAGCAGGTTCAGCAGATGAACAGCAACTTGAGTTGAGTCCTATGCCTCCTCTTCACCCGGTTTTCAACTTTTTTTAGCAATAAATGGTTAGCATGACCCTCAGCCACCTTTTTCATGCTATTTGTCATTACTCACCGTCTGATCTATCCTTGTCAGGACACAACAACAACAGGAAAGGGATTAATTCAGGCTGTGTGCTTAGAATACTTAATGATTTAGAAGCAAGTTTTGCCTAGGATAGACTGTCAAAGAACTCAAACACAAGTTAGAAAAACAGTCTACATTTATTCAAGAGTCTACCAGTGAAAGACAGAGAATAATTGCTTAATATGATCTTTGTAATAGTTTTATGTAAAATGAGAATGAGAATGGCAAGTATCTTATAATAAGATGCTGCAATAGATTCCGAAGAAGTCTTCTACGAGAGCAGGCGATAGAAGATGGCAAGGTGGCATGAGTGACATGCTCCACTAGATACATCCTCTTTCTGCAGTGCCCATCATTTAATTGACTCCACTATATTAAATAGATTCATTAGATAGTAAAAAAACAAGAGTTTTCCATCACCATATTAATAGCACATTCCTAGCATGTAGCACATGGTACTTTATCGCTTCTTGAAAGCCTCATCTGCAATCACATAATAGATTCATGGCAATTCATCTGCTATTACTAAAACATTTCATCTTCCAACAGAACCTATATGCTACTGCTATGTCTACTTTAATCAGCTTTACAAACTGCAAGTAAATATTTAAGTAATTTGCCCCCCACCTTGCCCTGCAGTGAAAGTGCACACAACAGTAGAGCTCCTTCAATATTCTGTGTTTTGCTACCAAGAAAAGTACTTTTCTCCTTCTTTAGCAGTTGATAACAAGTATCCACATGGACCACTCGAGCAGAGTGGCACTTCAGGTCTCCACTAGGCCCTTCAATAGGAAATTCCCTTTTTGAAGAAACACATTTTATTTTGGAACCAGGAGTGAGGGGCGGAAAGAGAGAGAGAGAAAAGTCTGTGGTTATTGACTTTGCAGTAATTTACGTAACAGGAAAGCATTTATCTTGTGCTGGCTGGTATGACACTGTTATAACACAGACTCATTTAGAGGTCAATTTTGTGATTAAAACAGTAATAACTTAAAATTTTTACTTAAATATTCATCTAGCTGGCAGTTCAAGATTGGAGCAGAGGCATGAGCAGTTACTTATGGGTGCATAAGCCCAATAGAGAAGCTAGGAAGTAGTTTGTGAATATGCAGGTGCACAGAGCATGGCTATCAGTAGCGAACTGCAAATGTGCAGTTCTGGTACATGCTGAAGAGCCCTCCTGCAACAGTGTCGCTTGCCCTTCTTTCCCCTCCCCTTCAGCTGCATAAAGCAACCCTGCAGATGTTCAAAGACAAAAAAAAATAAATAAATAAAGAAAGAAAGCAGAAGAATGTAGTGTAAAACCGTAGGGGAATTTGGCATTACATTTAAACTAAGCCCCTCTCTCTCCTGACGTTCCCACCTCATTTTGCTTCATGCTAGGCAGTGCCCTTATAACCAAAAGGGAGACTTAATGTTAGGCAGTCACCATCACAGCATTTGTTAGGGCTTAAAATCACAGCATGCTGAAATTTAACTTTTTAACTTTCAGTCAAGTGCAGCAAGACTCACAACAGTTCATCGCTCCCCTCCTCTACTTCTAAATCAGGATGACTCAATTTATCCTTTCCTACAAGACACTGCTGCTTACTACCAGTACAATTTCCAATACTCCTCTCCAGCTGGGCATGTTAAGGGCACGCAAAAGAAGCTAACACATTTCAGTAGAGCTTCTGTGAAATGACTGTGTGATCTTTCACTCAACCTGTCAAGAAACCTGCTGCCATGTTTGATGCTGACATTTCCAAACTTATTTTTGGACAGGAAAAAAGGGAGAAAAGCACCATTTAATATACACCACGTGAACACAGCAAAGAACTTTTTCAAAGACACGATCAAGCAGCTGTTTTCAGGTATAACAACATAGCTCACTGAGAAGTAGCCCATCCTCTCCACCCTATATGTGATATCAGAGTTTATTAGGGACAGTTTACTCAGGGAAGTCTTTAATCTATGGACTAAAACACTGCTTTACTCCAACAAATACATTCCACTGGTTCAGACGTCAACATGGGTACTTTTCTGTTTCTAAGAGCTCCTAACAGGTTATCCTGAAACACTTACCTGTGTGTTACAGGTCTATTACACCTAAGCAGCAACACAAAGCACAGTATTGATTTTCACAAGTGCCTGCAGCTATAACACCTCATACCAACTCCATCTGGGACTTAGCAGCTAGACAAACAAGAACTGAAAGGCAGATTTCACACAATTCTATATGATCTAGAAATGATGACTCATTCCTCTTGAACAAAACAGAGCACAAGGAGGGTGTCAGAGACAGCAAAGCAGTCCCAGTCTCTTTTGAACTTTGTGAGGACCCAAGTCTCCATTGGAATCATTGCTTCTCCGGAATCCTCATCACCACAACAAACTAGGCTTGCCTGATCCTCTCTTGTGCAAAGGATCATGAAGCAAACATCTCCCCAAACATGTGTGCAGCATTATTTCAGAGAATGCTTTTTATATTGTATGCACAATCTTGTATAACATGTTTTTCTCATACAGCATTTCTGCCTTGTAACCTCACATCTCACACAATTCCACTTCTGTTTCCTGCTCCCAAATAATAGCAGGTATTATTCCTATTCTTGTGATATTCTTGTTATAATTCCAAAAGTGTTTAATGACCAAAGAAGCATATAGTCACTTAGCCTGCTTTAGGACACTGAAAATCACATAGGTGCTTAACTCCTCATTGAAATTAATAGGAAGTAAGTACTTAATTTGCGTAAAGATCCTGTGGATTTTTTAGGGCAGCCTTTTTCCCTCTTTAGCCATATAAATGCTTTGAAAATCTGGCCCAGTGTCATACAGCACTTTCCACCTACATCTCAAGGAACATCAGTTACTTGCATAACTTCAGGCACATCTCACTGCCACTCAGTCATCCACCCCCTTGGCACTACTCCCAAGTGAATGGGTTTCAGTGCAAACAAGCAGGTCACTTCTGATTAAACAGATTCTCTCATCAGACATTAAGGGTATAAAGAAGGACTGCCTAAATCTTAGTGAGCAGCGGCAAAAGAAGTCTTAAAACCAGCAGGATCATATAGCTTGTAAAGAGTAATAGGATAGATGTCAAAGGTGTGATTTTCAAAGCTTTGCCTTCTGCAGATTTCTTTCTGCACATTGGCCTTTCTTGACAAATACAGGATGCCAAACTTCTGATCTAGCCCGGGAAAATCCATCTCCTAAAAAAAATCTGTTGAATTCTAAAAAATTCTCTTGAATTCAAGAGAAAATATAAAGAAACTAAGTACTCACAGAAAAGTGAGTACTTTTGAGCATTTACCCTAAGAGGAAGTTTTTTTTTCTGAAGGAAAGCTCTTACTCAACTCACAGTATTTTTTTAGAGTGTGTTTTGTAGTGCTGGGCCCCCATCTCCATCCTACAGGACAACTTCCCTGCACTTAGTTCATGAAACAGTTTGGGGTACACAAGCAGATTGCCTTGAGTCCTCCTTATCTTTACAAGATTCGGTCTTGTGAAGCTGCAGCCATGGGCCATATCAGTGTTTGTGTTCTGAAAAAAATGTTCTCTTTGCAGTGAACATACTTGCTGAAACAGTATCTTTATCGGTCTGTTTTTTAACTTGAAAGGACAGCAAAGCTACCTGTAATAGAGTTTCAACATTAGGTATTTGTTCATGTTCTAAAGCAATGTGAATGTTTTTTACTTCTTGTAATTACAGACCTTTAGGTGCAGTGTACTGTCTGCATTACCAAATGTGCCCGAATGGGATTCTGCAAGATACTGAGCACTCTGTCTTGATCCAGGAAGTATTAAAAGACCATGCCACGCACTGACAAAAAGTAAGAAGCTGTGCAGATGTGCCAGCTCCACAGAAGGCAGATTACTGTGCTGCTTGCACCGAGAGACTGGGAATGGAAAACATATTAATAGGGGGAAGAGGGACAGGGCTGTAGTACTTTCATTAAATCTGAACTTTCAAAGTGGACTGTTAGAGACTAAGTCTAGTGAGGGTTTATTTAATGGACACAGTACAAAAGGTTGTAATAATGATACTTTCTTGGGGACTTCAGATATTCAGATTGCCACGCAGTAATATAACCTTTACTCACTTGAGTGAAGGATAGGTAGTGGAACACAGATAGCAAATCACTCTTTAAAGGCAACGAGCACATTCCAGAGGAACTGTGGGCATGACGTGATTGCATAACTGCCCCTTAGTGGGGCCTTTCCACTTTGCTACCTTTTTGGACTTTGCCACTGTAACTGCTACGTGATGCTATTTGAATCCTTAGTACTGTTAGGTAAGGAAGAAAAAGATTTATTTTTTCCTCTTTCAAACTAATTATTGCTCCAACAAACATCTTTCTTTCTACCTTTAAATGACCTCCTAAATTGCAATCTCTTGACTGTAGAGCTACCTCAGGCAAGAGCCCTCTCCCCAAGGTTTGTGTTTAAGGAATGAGAAAAACTCCCCAGATATCTACATTTCCGTGTGTAACACATTTCACGTCAGCCTTTCCTTTTTCTCCCAGTGTAGTGAAATAGAGCACTTCCCATTAGCAGTCGAATGATACTGAGGAAATACTTCCCAGTTTGAGTTCTTCTTTTCAGTGTTGCCAGCACAGGGGACAAAACTGACACCCCATCAATACTGCTTTCACATACCCAACATTCAGTCTCTTATTCATAAAGAAGGGATATTTATCACCATTTTGGCATTTTTTCTTCTCAAACATTTTCAAAACCCAACTGGACGCAGTCCTGGGCAACCTGCTCTCTGGAGGGACCTTCCAGCTCCAACAGTGAATAACTGTTCACTATTCTGTGAATAACTACAGCTTCAAACACAGTCTGAAAGGGGCAAATGGGTAAAATCTTTAGAGACCAGAATGGAGAATTTTTGCTGTTAATCACAAAGTATCAAATACTTCAGCAAAACAGAAGCAAACATGGTTGTTCTGCCTTATTCATTTGGCCTTCTTAAGTTATCTACTTTTTGGCAACATTCTAGGCAAGCTGTTATACTAATTATGTAATGAATTTCAGATAAAAATATACTGTTACATCTATCCCTAAGGATTCTTTCTTTATTATTTCAAGATGAACCCAGTTGGTACATTAAAACCCTCCCTGGTATACTTCACACCTTTTCTGTGAAGCTTTTATCTGGAAAAGTAACTCTCCAATACTGCCTTAAAAGTAACACTCTTAATTATGGTTACCTTGCCGTACATATAGAAAATAGAAAAAAATATTGTCACTATCATGACTCTGAATTTCTGCAGAATTCTTTCCTAGCCTGATATTAAAATTATATTATTATGATGATAGCATGTTTTTCTTTCAAAATACATGTTTTCATTTTCTATTTTCATTTTCATCATGCTCTGCATAAGCAGATTTGGCACTTCTTATTTTTAAAATGAAATTGCTATATATATATATATATATCAATTATCTGTTTGAGTTTCAATGTCAATAAAGCTGATCTAAAGGATCCTGCTGGCCTTCCGCGCATGTATATGCACGCAGCTCTGGGAACCACCCTGCACCACCACCAGTGCCCAGGCCCTCTCTCCTCACCTGCCTGTGAGGAAAGCTGCTCTCAGCCCCACTTGGATCCCACCGCCTGTCATCAATGACTCTGAAATTAACTGATGATGTGTGTGCTCGCAGATCCACCTTGCAGTGTCAAGCATATTGCACTTCCAGTTAAATAATACAGAGCTTACTGCTTCATCTAGATACAACAGACAAGATCTCAACTTTATAAATACACAGTTTTCAAAGGATGACTATAAAGTTCGATCTCAAATGCTATTGCTATGAAATGTCTGCAAACTTAAAGCCAGAAATTCATCACTCATGCAAACAGACATCTAAATGCCACTCAGAAAACTCTTATTATATGAGACTATTTTCTACTATATTCAGCTTCATTGGGAAATTCAGCACTGCTTTATTTCTCAAGTTAAATAGAAAAAGAATATGGTAGAACAAAGGCAGAGCTTTTATCCCAGCCCAAGTGACACTGTAGAGTGGGAGAAGGGAGCAGAGAAGAATAACCAGGCAGCAGTGTGACAGAAATAAATTTATGAGATTTACAGCACGGAGAATCCCCTGATCAACAGGAAATAGAGACTCATGCCTACACTCTAAGAGATATGCAACATCATAGGATATGATTCAGTAGCTTGGAAAAAAAGTTTTGGGTTACTGGGCAAGTAATTTTCTCTAGCTGAAGCAGTAAAACTGATTTATGGAAAGATCTTTCACAAAGCAATCGGGAAAAAGATACACTCAGCTATCTAGGAATTTTCCCGGACTAGGATAACAGTTCTCTAAATCCTTTACAGGACTTAGTGAAAGAAAGCAAAGAGGCAGAACATTAATGTGTGTTCTGGTCAATATACTTGGGCCTAATTTACAGTCCTTGGGAGACAGTGCCTCTAAGTCCTGCAGATTATCACAGGAGTGGGTTTCACCTTTTTAGAGGGCATCAGTATATTCAGAATTGTACACTCATTGTAACAGCTGATGCAGCTTTATTTTTTTGTCTACATTCTAGACTTTTAAGCAAAATGGGATTACATACAAAAAAAGCTTTACATCATCAGGCTATAGCAGTTATGAGGTATGAGAAACCTTGAGGTCTAAGATTTTTGCAAGCACCACTCCAAAGTATGCGGTAAAAAGGAATATTTCTGTTTAACAAAATCCATCCTTTAATATGTTATTTCCAATGGATGAGAACCTGCATCAAAATGGCATTTTAGCTCTTATGGTCAGGCATGAACAAGTCAAATGGGACATGCATTTTCTTAGTTAAATTATGCTTGTCAAGGAAGCATTGGAGGAAAAAAAACACGCTTTCCACATTCTTTTTGTTCAAAACCATCAATCAGTATTCCAGTTCAATGTCTGAGTAATGCAACCTTTATCTGATGACGATAAGAACTGGCATTTGCAATTACAAAACCCTGCCATGGAATAAATACAATTAAGTTATAGATTACAGTTACAGATATTAATGCATAGGTCATGCAGGGAATTCGGACGCTGAAAAAATCTTTGAAGGGAAAACTTACGCAGCCCTAAAGTCAATGACAAAACACTTAAAATGGGGTCAGGTTCTCAATCTACATTAAAGTTAGCCCAAGAGGAAGCACGGTTTAGTGGATAAGATAAAGGATTGTGCTCTATAACTTGATTTGACCAGTGACTTATTTTATGACCTTGGCCAAGCATCTCTCCCCTAAGTTCTTCTGAATTTACAAAGGCTAACAATTCCTACCTGCCTTTGGGAAGCCCATGGACAAAGAGGGCAAGTGCTAAAAAGAATTAAGTAAAGAAGAAATTCAGTGTTTACTATTTATATTGAAAATCAAGGTCAGCTTTGTCCTTTGTTAGAGAAGCTTCACGTGTTTGCCATTTCTCTGCAACATATTTTTTCATAATGCAAACCACTTTAATAAGAGTCATCAATTTCTTCTTATTGTCAAACTCAATAATCGGTGACATTATGCAGTCTTTAGCAGCTAAGCCATTGAAATAACCCAAATCCTTAATAAGAGAAGAGGAGGGCTTCTAACTAATAAAATGCATAACATCTATATTTAAATCAGCACAAACAGAGGGCTTAAGGGAGATGAGACTCACTGAAGACAGACTGTGATTGATCCAAACAGAAAACAACCACTGGCAGAAAGCCAACAATTTTATCAGAAAAAAAAAAAAAAAAAAGCTTCTTCACCTTAATTGAAGGTAAATATATGTAATACGTGCCAAACTGGCAGGATTGACAACAACATGTAAACAACGTGTATGTCCTCGCCCTACCACAGCATTTGTATCTAACCTGCCCCTCAGACACGTCCCCCCGTCCAGCTGTGCATGCTGTTCTCTCTCCCTTCTCTTTGCTGTCACCAAACATCTTATTGCTGCTTTGGCTAACAATAAATAATATTGAAGTGTTTAGTTCACACCCAGATATAAAATGGGTCCAACTTCCAGGCCTTCCCTGTAAGGCCCATCATGGAACAAGCCAGCCAACTTACAAGTCAGAAATACCAATGACTTAATCAGCCTTGACTTAACCTATACTTGGTTATGTCTGACCAGGCAAGAAACCTTACGAGCTAAGAACATCCACTGCAATCTAGTGCCATTTGATACCGGGAGAGGCAGTCATCAACAGCCTCAGGCAACCAAATGCTATTTGCTTAGCCCATTTTGCAAATCACACCTTCTGAGTTGGTCCTTTTCTGCTGTATTTGCCTCCTACTGCTCCTGCCACTTCTTCCTAAGGTCTCTGCCTAGGAGCTGACAAACTCTTTTCACCCTCCTCATCCCCTGGGCAAACCTCTCACACACTGACAAGAAGCGGATTTCCTCTCTCCAACTCACTTGTAGTTGTCACAATAATGTGTCTCCTCCTGTCTGTGCTAAGCAGAGCCCCAAGCCAGGTGAGACTGCACCTCTGACAGCCGTTGCAGCCATCACAGAACACATTTCAGGAGGTTAATTTTATAAAAAGAAACCTAATGAGCGCACATGTGCTAACAAGTTAAAAATAATAATAGGTGTCTGTGACCATGCTGTTTCTGCCTGGATCCTTCACAGAAGTTTAACTGCTGAGAATAGCTTATGCAGTTCGCTATATTTCTATGCATTAAACAACAACCAAAAAACTACAGGCAAAAGTTACAGTTGTCTAAGCGAAACTTGGAGTTTAGAGGACGAGCAGGGGAATACAAGACATTTTTTCCTCTGATCTAAACATATACTAGGTAATTTAAAGGAAAATAAAAGTGAGGGAAGGCCAGAGTGGGAAGCAGGCTATATTCCATTCACAATGCCATGCCCTGAAGTTTACAGAATAAGATTTGTTTGACCAGTTGCTCTCTTCCATACATATTCTCCTAATTGTGCTTTAGTGCATAGCCCATTGCAAGGAGAGTGCAGTACAGTCCTTCCAGACAGCAAGAAGGGTGAGCTTTGTTCAGGAACCAGGAGGATCACAGAATCACAGCATGATTGAGGTTGGAAGGGACCTCTAGAGACCATCTAGTCCAATCCCCTGCTCCAGCAGGGACACCCAGAGCACAGGGCACAGGGTGGCATCCTGGCGGGTTTGGAGGACCTTCAGATCACCCTTCACCATCACCACACTCGTGCTCAGTAGGTATTCAGGGGAATACATGGTAAGATCATTTACAGTTCGATTTTAGGCGCTTTCTACCTATGAAAGCACTGCTTAAGACAAATGTTACGAATAACTAAAATAATTCAAACATACGGAAAACAAGAAAAAACAAACAGCAGTACTTCAGAGTGGGCCTACATGCTTTGTTTCCTTTCTGAGATAAAATGATGGAATTCCGCAAATGGACGGAATGAGAGAGTTGAATCGAGACAAATACAGTGAAAAGCAGTGGGAGGAGAACAAGAGGGAATAAAGGGGAAGGGGAAGGCACCAGGATGGGGCCATGCTCGCAGGGAAAACCCTGTTTAGACAGACCCTGAGGACAGACATCTGGATGGCAGTGACAGAAATGACCTTGCAACAAAGTAGGATCAACAACAGCTCTCAAATACTGCAGGAGATGACCTAAAAAAAGGACCACGTTTTCCTTTGGCTTGCCTAACTCACAATAATTCTACTGCTTTCAATAATATTTCACAAAAATGGTGTAAAAGTTTTGGGAAAATGTAAAACAAATTAAGAGCATGTCTCTGTAAGCTCTAACACCTTATATATTTTATGAGATTCTGATAATTTTACCACCCCTAACGTGCCATTTTAACCTCCATATATCCTCAGGCCTACTGCCCCTGTTTATCCTCAGTGCTAATGACAAATCCAGCATTCTCTTATAGCTTCTCTATAGCAACATTTGTCTTAGAGAATTCAGTAGTAAGAAATCATCGTTGTGGTTAAAAACAGCTTTCTAACTCAAACAGCTACATTTCAGAGTAATTAAAAATTAACTTTTCAGGCGAAGATTCATACCAATTATGATTCATTTGGCTTTTTTTTTTTTTTTTACATTTGCCAAACTTACTACAGACTGCCCTTTTTAAAGATAAAATCAAAAAATGGAAATGCAGTTGTCCATGCAGCATGCCTGCCAGCATCTGACAGCAGCACTTATTAGAGACACGAGAGACAGCTCTAATTCCATTATTAGATATTAGCATAAAATATTTTTAGGAGCAAAGGAAATAAAAAATATTTTCAACAGAATTATTCCCTTTTCCACCATGTCTTGTCCTTGCTGCACATGCAAGACTTCCATCAATTTTAAATGGGAGTTTTGAGTATGGTCAGCTCTGTAAGATTAGTTCGTCTCAGGGAAATGCAGCATGTGAAAAAGAACTGAAAAAGAGAATTCATTTTGAGAACTTCAACTGGGTTGCACAATTTGCACTATATATATTTCAAAGATGACCCGTAATAGCAACTAGTTCTTTACAAAGGTCATTGTAAAATCCACTTCCTGTATTACTTATTTCAGAAAGTGCTCCTTGTCTGCCAGCTGTTCACCTGAACCCTGCTAATGAAGGCAAAGTCTTCTATGGTTATCATCCTGACCTTTAAACTTTATTATCTAGAAAACCATAAAGTTTATTTAAAAAAAAAAGTATGAAAGGGCTTATAACACATTCACTTAGGAGAGCTGGTTCCCAGCCTCGCCTTTGGATCTGCCCGTGGTGTGAAGCGCCTGCCTGCAGCCATGCCCGCTGATTACAATGGGACGTGGGAAATGGAATCCAATGAAAACTTTGAAGGCTACATGGTTGCTTTAGGTAAATGAAAAATATTGACTATATTGATGAAAGTTTCAATTATAAGTAAAAACCTTTAAAAATTAATGAGAAAATAAGTTTATTTCTGTCATGAGCCTTGTGGCATGACAGTTATTGGCAATTACATTAAAATTATATGATTGTAATGTTTTTACAATTACAATAACATATCATATAAGCAAGAAAAAAAATGGACGCAAAGACATTATCCATTATTAAGATAAGTGAAAAAAAACGTATAGATGGGGAAAAAAATACTTTTAGATATAGAAGCTCTTTCTTATTCCAGGTATATCTTACTGTAATAGGCAAATCACAGCCTGGGTGACTCTGTTAAAAAGAAAAAGGATATTTTATATCACAAAAACAGCAATAGTGCTAAGTATTCAATTACTGTTTTCAATTTGTAGGAACTGTAAAACGGTTGCATGGTAAAGGCCGTAAAAATTGAAATGAGTGAATGTCTGCCAACTTATATTGCAGTGATCCTTATACAGCAAGGCAGCTGTGGTCACAGGCTTCCTACACATGTGTTTACCTGGTTAGCTAAACTGGAGTTCACTTGATCAGCACCCTCAGTGATGACAACAATATGCAGGAATAAGGAAAAAAACAAAACAAAAAAACAAAAAAAAAAGATCTGCTGTTTAGAAAGCTTTCATTTAGAAAGCTTTCATTTACTACCTTCATAGTTTATTATCAGGCCTCTGTCTGACAGCCACAGCTTGTGTATCCCCGGAAAAGGACATTAAAGAGACTTACTATGTAGATGCTAGAGGAATATCAAGGCAGTGTTAACCAAATGCTGGCAATATCCTTGTCATTTCGTATCAAACTCATTTTATGTTGTTTGCAAACTCTTTTTTACCCAAACTGGCATTCCTATTTATTGTAAGGACTGTGAAAGAATTCTGAGATAAATACTTTCTTTTGCTTCAGCAATTGTTTTATTTCAATATAAATTGCCTTTCATGCACTTACGTTCTCATAAAAAGTAAACGTCTTTCTGCTCCAAGTCATTATGATTACGCAGGTAGTATGCAAGAAATCCTTCCTCTGCTTATGTCAGCAAAGAAACAGTTCTTTACTTTGACGAAAATACAAAATTTTCAAGCAAATCACTAGTGACATGACTTTCTTCGGAACATCCTGGATGGGCACTGAATGAACAAGGGTTTCCATTCTACTACTGACATAATATTGGTGCATTCCAAACACTGTCCTAATAACTATATTAATTGCTACCACCTGTAAACTGAACTGTAATTATTATCCTTTTAAAATATGTAATGCATATTTCAAAGTTAGGTTGCCGCTTCTACCATAAATGCTAGCATGAATTGGGCTACAGCAGTTCCTTACAGCAACACAGTGCCATCCATAGAACCATTTCAGTGGTTAAAACACGACATGTGATGGAAGCTTATTAAATTAAGTGGATTTTTTTATCCTTTTCTGATTTTACTGATCTCTCAGTGGCGATTGAGAGAAATAATGGATCGATTCTGACTACAGTGGAGTCTGGACTACAGACACCACACTTAGAAGCCTGTTTGAAAAGAGATAATAACAATTCATGACAGTTCAAGGTCTTGACCCACTGGAGAGCCTGAAACAAATGTGTTAGAATACAGAATGCAACAGAGATTCATTTTCCCCAGAAATAGTTTGATTAATTGGCTACCCTGGGCAGGTGCTACAGGAGAAGTTCACTCAGGCTGCTGACACCACGTTCAGACTCTGCCTCCACAACAAGCCCAGTAACTGCTTGGGATGAAGAAGCAATTTGCACCACTTGTCTGGATCTGGCCCATCGTTGCTACACTCTTCATTAAAACATGATTTTTTTGTGTATACGTGCATACATATACTGCATTTTATACTAATGAAAAACTGCCACTGAATTAGTGGAGCAAACATTATAGAGATGCACAAGGGTACAGGGTGACTGACAAAAAACCTCTGGCGCGTTCACCTGTTCTCAGTGAATGGAAATGACACGGAAGGAGTGAGGACAGACTCTTCCGCTCTGTTTCTCTCCATTTTACATGCAGTTGATATTTTAAGTATTAAAGTGCTTGGGTTCAAAGCACAGAGGCGCCTTTCTTTAAATTCATCCATCCTTATAATTAATACATATGCATTTCTATACTTTAATTAAAGAATAGTTTTGCCCTTTAAGCCAGAAACTTTGATTTTATCATAAACATGTTACAAAGCATTTTAATCTACTATAATAGAACCATATTTCGCTTTTATTGCTTGCATTGTTCAAAATGCAGTTATGAAAACCATGCTTTAATAAAACTTCCCCTGATTTTTCTCCAGGAGCTACAAGACTAATATATTTAGTCAGAAATAGCTTTTCTTTGGAAGTCTAGACGTTTTTTTTCCCTCGGAGAGACCTAAATTTTGTGTTACCTGGCTATAAATCAGACCCAGAGATACCTCTAATCCACCACAGCAGATAATATATACCCAAGAAGCCTTGAATATAAACACTGAACGAGAACATTATCCTCCATGTTAAAGAGTCACAATTTTTTCAAGTCAATCCTCTCACTCAATTCAATTAGTGCTTCAACAGTGCTATAATGAATCTACCAAAAGAAAAAGGACTCCATTAGTACGTGGCACTGCTGAGCTGACAGTGATTAACTTCCATGTGAAACCACTAAAAGATGGCTAACAAACCAAAACCATTTTTCAATCTCCTGCAGAAACATGTGGGATTATTTCATTTGCATCTAGCACCATAATAAGATTCACTACCAGCTGGTCAGAAATATTTATTGCAGATGGTAATGCAGCTGGCATTAGGCGGATTGTCTGGGGCAAACTGTCACGACGCGAACATATATTCCCCTTTTGGTAGCTCTCAATGCCTTCCGTGGCAAGCAGTTGTTTATGTTAGAATGTTAGTCTTCATCATGACCAAAGGAAGGAATGTTAAGGAGCTCAGTGCTGCATAAATGCTCACAGAATATTAAAGAGGAACTGTCAAAAGCTTCACACTGATTTTTTTGACTTTCTGTTTTTTATCATCCATCTGTACACAGATATATGTGCAGATACATACATACAAAAGAAGAAATCTTTCTTCTTTTAGAATCTAACTACAATCTGCTTCTGTCTCTGCTGCCTAAGGACAATGAATAAGCCAGGTTTTTGTTGGATTGAGGTTTTTTAATCTTTTTTTCTTCTAATTTTTAATTAATTGATTAATCTCTTCTATACTCCTGTGGACTCTAGGTTCAACATAAAAATAACATGCCCAGATCCCCTGGATTGCACATCTATTCTAAAATGCTTACTTACTGCTGAACAGAGTCTTTATTCTGAGCTCCTCCCTATGCAGGGTGGCCAACATTAGGAACCCTGCCGGACAAGGACCAATACCATCCTATGCTTGGGAGCTACATGATTTATATTGCACACGTGGAAGGGAGAACGGCTCTCAGGCATAAAATGATGACAGCACTCGTAGCATCCCACAGCTTAATGTCAGAGTGAGGCCAAGAAGGCACCAAGCAATGTCAGTCTTAACTGCTCACAATGTCTTAATTCTGTCTTAACATGCCAGTACGTAATCACCAGTGGTTAAATGCAGCAGCTCTGCTTATAACCTTTCTACAGCTATTGTCCTCATAAATAGGCATAGAGTCAGTAGGAACATCCTCAAATTGAAGATCTACTTACACAGAAGTCAAGATCTCCTTTTTCTAAAAATGAACATCTTCTCTCCAAAATGCTACCGGTAAAAGTGTCATTTGTGGAACTAGGCAATCATTAAATATAGCGATATTTTTATTATGTTCAAATATAAATGCTGGTAAGAAATGTCCAAATTTTCCTTGTAACTCCTCTTTTTTTCTCTGTTTATTGACAGATATTGATTTTGCAACTCGTAAAGTTGCAAAGCACTTGAAACAAACAAAGGAGATTATTCAAGATGGAGACAATTTTAAAACAAAAACACTCAGCACGTTCAGAAACTATGAAGTGAACTTCACTGTGGGAGTGGAGTTTGAAGAACATACCAAAGGACTCGATAACCGAGTGGTAAAGGTATTAGTATAGTGCTTAATTTCTTTATACACTGCAGCTGGCAAGCAGTTCAAAAATCAACTTTGCAAGTGAACAATAGTAGAAAAAAATATATAGGAATTATAGACTTATTACAAACAGAAATAATTAGCATAATTTTTCCTTACCACTTTCTCCTGAAGGATATACTCCCATGACACAGTTTATGCTTTTGAACATTGCTCCCAATGTCTTTAGATAAATCACAGGCACCACTGAGGATCTAAGAGGTTATGATTAGATCACTCCTCACATCCACAGACTTATGCTGTGCTATTGCTTTTCTCCACTGCCTATTTCTGTGCAAAATCACTTCAAGTGCAGATGTTCTGATCTCTCTTCATTATCAATTACCTGGCTGCAAGAAAGAAGCACAGCTTGTACAACTGTAACTCTGCCTGGTTTAATCACTTTTACCTAACATTCTTCTCTAAACAAATTAGATTATTTGCTTGAAACAAGGAGAAGGAGGGAAGGGAAAGTGCTGTTATTCTCTGGAGCGCTCTTAAAAAAAAATCTGCTCATTATACTTGTGAAAAAATACCCAATCACGCTGAAGTCAGATGAATAAAATTACTAGGCAACCATTGACAAAAGGTCATTCATTAAATTTATAGAGCATGTAGCTTAAAAGTCAGTAAATAAGAAAGAAGTTTACTGAAATGAAATGGGTTTTGTCTTATTATTAATGGAAAGTTCCCTCATAAGAGAAATAAATCATCCAGTAGTGAACCAGAAAATGAATTAAGCTCCTAATGCTCTTAGAGCTTTTTAATAACTGAACTTCCATTGACTTTAACTGGTCTCTGATGAGGATTTACACATGATACATGGTTAAATGTCTCCTCAAATTACAGTGGTTCACATCTAAAATAACCCAAAGGAAATCGCTCCGAATTTAGTCTAGCATATTTTAGTAGTGAATTTAGCCTGTAAAAGCCTTTTGATTTCAGAGATGGTCATCCTGCTCCTGGACGAGAATCAACATATCCAGTACCTCTCATAAAAATACTTTGCTGGGATTGAAGTAAATGATGCATTAGCTCTTTTCTTGGAGCTTCTGGATGCCAGAACTTCCAGTACATGCTCTTTCATAGTGGCGGTCTGTTCTGATAGATAGTACTAGCATTAACAAGATCATTTAGGTCAAATAAGCATTTGGCTTGGATAATATACTTGGGGAAGCTACTATCAACCTCTTTGGAGGGAGAGTTTATGAAATAGAGCAAGAAAGTAGACTTTTTTTGAAGATTTCTTTTTCTTTCCCACGGTACAAAGAGACTGAGAAAGACCAAAGTGAGCTTGAGAAATACTGAATTATCTACGGATTACTGGATATCATTATATACCCATTCCACAATAATTAAGCAAAACATTTGCACTGTTTTTCCTCCTCCTTCCTATGACTTGCTGCCACTGTCCCTCATGTGGAAAAGAGGTTGGGTCTCTATTATCATCCTCTGACAATAAAGCTACAAAATACATGTCTCTTTTAAGAAAAAGTAACCATCTGCTGATGTGCTTATATGATTTTTTTCATATTTTACAAGAGTTTAAAAGTTCTGTTCATCTCTGCTTGGCCTCTTCTTAGTGTTGCCACCATAGTTCTGAACCTAAGTATATATTAGCTTCTTTGAACAGGCATTATGTCATTTTTAACTTGCTCTTATACACATAGACTTTGATTCAGACCTACCTTTATTATACAAATATTATTAGAGAGCATTTCAAACACTGGACTCATCTTCAGACATTATCCTTAGGGCCATCCTTACCATGTAAATCTACCATTGCTTAAACTTTTGACCTTAAATTTCCCCTCAAGAGTAGACATCAGATACTAGCTGATTTTCATTTTCTTTTCTCTCATTTAATTATCTATATATCCCTCAATGCCTGATGCATCTTAGCTTACCCCTATGTCACTTGCTAGATTTGAGAAGCATGACATTTTAGATAAGTTTTACTGATTTCTATTTAGACTAATGAAAGTATTTGTTTCCTGGAACTCCTAAAGCCTTCAGCTGCACAGAGCCCACAGCGCTGCAGATAGCTCCTTAATGTCTATACTTCAGCAAATCCATTCTAGGCATCCTAGTGGAGACTGGTGGCCTAGGCTCCAAACCTACTGACATCCTTTTTGAATTCTTTGTTATCTCTTGAGAATTTCATGATGCCTTTCTGACCTCCCACACCTACATCCATTGACCAGCATTGTCCTGTCCCTGTGCCAGAATAAGCGTTAGGTGACACAGTCACTGCTGCATCTGCTGCTTATTCCAGCTCACATCCAGCCCCCTGCCCTTCTCTTTCACCACATTAGTGACACACTTTAAATTTCTCTGTAAAACCTTCTTTCTCTCCTTGGCTTACAATCATCTCTCTTTAAAGTTCCTTTATGAAAGTACATGAAAGATGCTATAAAATATGTGTATTGTACAACATGATGTATATTAATACACATTTTCTCCTTCTGTTTTATGTAGAGTTAGAAAAGTTGTTAGCACTGCACTAATTGATATAAGTCCCAGATCTTCACCCATGAAACCTGATAATCATTTTATTAGTGGCTTCATACAGCAGGAAAAAAACAGTTCTCATGCATTCATTTCATACAAGTGTATGGAAACTGAGAAAATCTCTAGCTAGAATGAACACTGTGTATTACTGTATGTGAAGAAATGTATGGAAATTGATAATATAAAAAGAATAGTAAAAGCTTCACACCTAAATGGTATTGAATTAAATGTCTGAAAGCATTTAGGGCTTTGGCTGAGTGAGTTGCCTTTTTTTTAAGAGGATGATAAGGAGCAGTAAAAAGCAAATGTAAACAGAGTCTTGTCATTTTTTTGATTGAGTTTATTTTCATATATTCATAAGCATCTTTTTATCCTATCTGCGTTAATTATTTCATCAATGCAGACACTAGTGACTTGGAATGGTGACCAACTGGTGTGTGTTCAGAAAGGTGAAAAGAGTAACAGAGGCTGGAAGCACTGGATTGAAGGAGACAAACTTTATCTGGTAAGGACTGCTCTACTGATACACAGAACACAACTGAGACTGCAGGAAAGCAGGACACTTCCACTTTTGAGGTTTTATTACTTATTCCATTTAGAATTGTCTTTATTCAGACAGCTCTGATCTCTAAACTCTTAAGATAACCCCTCACTACTACAGCTCAGGAGCACTTAGTTTCTTTCCAACGACTCCCAATTAAAATCTAACCCTGTAGTTTTTGCTCCTGTTGACTGCCCTTCAGCCAGTAACCCTTCCAGGCTGCGCTGCACCTCTAAGATCTTCTGGTTCTCAAATAACCATTGGTAGGGGGAAAACGGATAGGAAAAAGATTACAAGAAAATATTATTCTTTGTCCTGAAACAAGAACTATGCAGTTTTAACAAGAACTATGCAGTAATGCACATCAGAAATCACTCTCAGGATACTCAAGAGGATGCTGTGAACAATCTACTCGGCAGCTATCTTACGCTAGTACAATAAAAAGAGAAAACTTCAAACAGCTGAGCCCAAAGATAAATGCAGTGAGCACGAGAGAGGCCGTAAGGGCCTGTGCAGGAAATGAGCAGACAGTGAAGACAGAAAGATAAGTAACAGATTAGGCAATAATACCCAAGTTTTTGGAAGAGCAGTCAAGAAATGGGCATGATAATGCTGGGCAACGGAGCAGGTGCAGAAAGATTATAGAGAAGAGTTTATTAATTCTGGTTTGTAATAAGCCAGATAACTTCTAGGTAACTACTCTGTGGCAGGTTTACCCTACAGCTACACACCCTTCAGGCCAATATTGCCTGAAGGTCAAGGTGATGCACTAAAAAAAACATATCCTTCCACCTCCTTAAAAAACAGCATCCCCTCCAGCTGTCTAGCATCATTTTTAAACCCTACTCTAAAACTGAACACAGATCCTACATGCTGGTACTGGCACTCAAGCTCAGATTGCTGGAAGTAGATTCTCTCAATGCTCTATCACAAGTTTGGCCAAGTGCTGCCCAAGAAGTCCTCTTCTGCTTGCTCTGAAGCCTTAGTGGCCTGGGAACACTAACTAGCGGGAAGGCTGAACAAGCTGCACGCGCTGGGGCATGCAGGGGCGCCAGGCAGCACCGCGTCCGCAGCGCTTCCCAGGAACACTGGGAAGCTCTTCCCAGGAACACTGCGCTCATCCGGCCAGGAGCAACTGCTGGGCACATCTGTTCTCTGAAGTAAACAGCCCTGTCCTTTGGAAGTGTTCTCTACTATTTTCTTATGCTTTCCCCATTTCAATGCTTCTCATAAATTACCAGATAATAAGAAAATTATAAAATAGTATGCTATATTGTTTTAATAAGAAAACATGCAAAAGTCTCTCATTACAGAGCAATTTTTAGGCATTTTTCATTTTTATGTTTCAGAAAGCTCAATTCAAATGTCAGAATTTAATTACTGCAACCTGTAGTGCATGACAACCGATTATGATTAGTTAAATCTAAAATGCTATTTCTATTTCCTGTTCTCTTTTCATAAGTACTCCTTTAAATGCAGCGGCTAGCTCATATAATTGCTGAGGTGGGTTGGGGTATATGTGAAACGCAGCTTGTACCCCTATATACTTACAAATTGTTTTAATGCTGCAGGAACTGACGTGTGGAGACCAGGTGTGCCGTCAGGTATTTAAGAAGAAAAACTAAAACGGACCAGAAACCCTTCCAGATCATCATCACACTGTTTTGCAATTAAGTTCTGTCTAAAAAGAGAACTAAACAGGATTTGTAATACTTCTTTGCCACTATGTGAATGCATTTTTATGCATCCTTCTGGAGACAAACATATTTTATCAGAAGTTATGAACATAATAAATTATTTTCTTTTTCAGTTTGGAGTTAAATAAAAATAATTGTCTTTCAAGTAATGCTTTCCTCTATTCTTAGAATATTTATGATCCTTTTCAGAGGAACATTTCTAAGTCCTTTAGCAAATATGCTGAAAATAAATATTCCCAATTATCTCAATCACAGTGTATCTCTCTATAATGCTGTAATAGCATAATAGATTTGGATGGCTGCATAGAATTTGACATCCTTTGGGTTGTAGATACTTAATTTACTCCTGGCTCACTAAGTCCAAAGCTTAAGCAAGTAGAATAGCTCATCAAACTAATATCAGGATACATAGCTTTCCATATTTAGATTATTCATTTGATTTTTGCTCAGGTCTATAGCTGCTGGAGGTCATTACCACCTGATAAATCTCTCATGGCCTGTGTGAAATGCTGTAGTTCCTTAATACAGTCTCACCTGACAGGAGGTTAGGCTTCTATCCTCCAGCAGAACTGGCATCATGCTAACAACCCCAGTGGAGAAGTCAGAGTATCTCATGGACCTTCTCCAGTTGAGCTGGTCCATATTTGCAGGGGGAGAGGATCACACGGTTTCTCCCCGTCCACACTGGCTGCTTAGCCTACACAGGCATGGGCAGCATCTCCACATGGCAAAGGGGCGCATAGAGCAGCACCTCAGCTTAAGCCAAGGCCGCATCAGCACAAATCCAAATCTGATTATTTTGTCACTGACAACATGGCCCTGTTTATATACGTGCAGATGTTGAGATGTAGATCTACATCTACAGATTGTAGAGATACTTTTAACTGAACTTTTCCTCTACCCCAAAACTTTGACCTCATGTCAATTTTTGTGCGATTTAGTTAAGCAGTGCTCTAACATGAGTTCACATTGAAGAAACTGAACATGGAGCTGTTAAACTCAGTCCTGATCTGGACTTTCCATTTCCCATTTCTAGTCTCTGCTAGTTACCAGGCTTAGAAGGAACACATCAAGTGCCTGCCCACAGTTCATTATGATTTCAAAATGTTGTCAGAACAAAGTAATCACAAGGAAAAAGAATGTTCTTCTTATAATCAGTAACATTTCTCACATTTGGCTCTTGCCAGGAGAAAATTTGCATAATTCAGGGTTTCACTACTTCATTTCAAGTCATAAACCAAAGAAGAAGTTTTCATATATCACAAAGACTTACCATTAATTTACAAATGATGAATTTTGAAGATGGAAAGCATTAGTCAATTGATTTCTTGTTATATTTACTCCTTTTATCAGATGGATGTGAATGGGATGTAAATAAAATCTGCATTTGGGCACTTAAGTTTAATTAGAGAGAAAACTGGATCTGATTTCAATTACAAATTCAGGAACATAAAATTCCAGGCTTCTTAACAGGCAATGAAAAAACTTGCAAGACTATGAAACATTCATTCTCTTCCTGCTCTCTCAGAATCCACTTTACTGATACACATGAACTGATGGTATCCTTTACACCTGCGTGCACAGAATTGGGGACAGATAATGAACGATTCATTATGTTGCAAGACAGTTACTTCCACAAGTATCCTCCCTTATATGATATTTGCTGTTAGCTTAGTCTGGAAGCTGTACAGAGAAGCCAGCAGATGAAATACTTGCACTGAAGACGGTCCTCTCTGGTAATTTAGAGGATGCCCTTTCACATGATCAGCCCTCTTGCATGCACTGCAGTCTCGGCTGTTTGCTGCTGTCTGCACTGTTCCTATTCTTCAGCAAGGATATTACTCAAACACAGCTAACAGGAAGGGATTTTACCAGCAGCCATCTGATCCAAGCAACACAAAAGTCTGTACTAACAAAAGCACTTCCTGGTGAGTACAGTACTGGGCAGACACTGAGTAGCATTATCTGTCACCGACTTTTCAAAACGAAAATGACACAGGTGTGTATAGGAAATGGTGAGTAATGGTGACAATGAGATTCCTAAAAATCCGCAGGACTGAACCAGTTTTGTTCCCTGAAAATCATCTGGTGATCAACTGTCAAAAGAAGAAATTAATGCTGTAGGGTGCTACTGTAAATGCTTCCACCAATAGTGTTCAATGCCTATTTCCTAAGATGCTGTTTTTCTCGTAGCCTTTGCATCTTCTGGAAGGTTAGTGTGAGGCTTCCAAATTTTTCCACTATTATCCTACCGCCTCTGTTCATCTGCTACTTGTCAAAGACTTCTACTCTACTGCCATCTGGCAAAAGTCCGAAGCTTTTAAGCCCAAATTTACTTTAAGACCTGATGAAGAGAGACAAAATTTCAATAACAACAAAAAATCTTTAATGATATTTGTGTTCTTTTTAACCAAGAGAGCATATTTCACTTTAGTAGACACTAATAGAAAGGATTGATGCATTCACATTACTTACAGAGGTTTTCTTCCATCAAAACACAATCTTTTTAGATTTGTGATTGATTTGAAAGGCAGAGGTTGTAGATATTTTAATTTTGGCTTGCTGATTACACTTCTTATGCAGACGGTGATTGGAAGATTAAAATAAATCATTTTATGAAAATGAGACTTAAAGCTAACCAGGGAAGCTTTTCAACAGTTGCAAAGAATTTGTCAATTATTCCCTAGGTTTCCAGTTGGCTTTAATTATAACATACATTGCAGTGCTTCAATCATCATTAAACAGAAGGGGGAAAACAATGCTCGAGATTTAGCATTCCAGAGATCTCAGAGGAGGGGGAATCCATGGAAATATTCAAAACGCTGCCTTATGCAACAGCAAACACAGAACCCATTTTGGCCTGAAAACACAAACACGAAAAGCTCCCTACTATCATCCATACCCAAAGATGGGACAAGAAGTAGCAGACTGAAATTGCACCAGAGACACTTGAGATGGACATTAGTAACCCCTCTGTGCTGTAAAGGCCTCTGCATTATAAACGTCAGGAAGTTGCTTGATTAGCTTGTGGAATCTCTAAGAAATTGGTAAAATTCAATCTGCCTTTGGCATAAACTTGGACTAGAGGACCCCCTTAGGTGTTTCCTGGGGCTACTGCTCTGTGATTCTGTTTTTGCATCCATCCAGACCGTATTTAAAGAAAGAAGATCAATAAACACATCGATACTGCAGCATAAAAGGTTTACTGAAAAAGGTTTGGCTGGCTTTAAATACTGTAGTTAAGGTCCTCGTAAGCATGGATGCACAATGAGTATGGATGGAAAATGATCCATTTATTAATAAATAAATGTATCCATTTATTTGTTTAGTTACCCTAGGTCCAACTACGATATTCATTTTCTTGCCATCAGCAAATCAAGCTGAACCTTTAACTGTACTTGTGCTAATGGTTAACAAGACTGTCAGACAGACATATATTAGTCTGTCAAATATCTTTCAAATATATTATAGATGTATCAAATATCTATCAAATGTCTTACAGCTTTGTTGAAGAAAATGGCCAGGTAGATTATTATGAGAAAAGTTATAGTTTAAACTCATGTCAATCGAGTCCTTAGCAAATACTAGAAATTCTCTTCTTCACCAATTTTTATGTTGTTATACTTTGGCTTACTGCTATTTTGAGTTTAGGAAATAGACTATCATAAAGTTGCATCTTAAAGGATTTCTGAAAAATTTTGATAAATCCTATTGTAAAGACTGCCTCTGTGAACTTATGTACACAGAGGCAGGTACACAGAGTTGTATCCAGGATACAAGTGTTCCACAATTTTTATGAAAATAACTGGTCAGATAGAGAACCTTATGTAAGACTGCAAGGTTAACTCACCTTCATCCAGTCCCAGAAAAATCATTTAGGGTCAAAACATCATAAATGGCTCTCATCATGGAAAATCATAAATTTGAGGTCATATAGATACTAGTTAATGCAGCCATGAGACAAAATCCATAGTAACCAAAGCTTCATTAGTTCCGCTGCTCACAGTAATACTTGTTTTATTGATTGACTTTTAATATATAGCACTTTTGCTACTTCCCCAATTCTCTGACTGGTCTTTTTTCTTGCTCTCGCTTGCTTTTTGTTTTTTTTTTCAAAATTTGCTATCTTTTCCTACACATAGCACGGAAAAAAAGCATTGTAATAACTGAAGAACAAATATATGCTTTCCCTGAAGCTGCCCTAAAGCGAGAGATTACTTAAATTTTCTAGGTGACCAGACTAAAGCAATGCTCTTCCACAATGGAGTAGTTCTAAAACCCAAATGAATTCTTAAAGGTGTCTTTTCAACACATTGATTGAAAAATGCTTTTACTTCATAGTCACTCACCAGTATTTCAGGAAATCTATCTGGTTTGATCACAGAAAGGCTATTCAGCCTGTCACAAAAGCTCAAGTGAAGTCTTTGTCATATTCAGTCGGCATGACAGGTCAGTGAAAAGTATACACTCAAAATATGTAATTTTACCAACATGCCAACTTCTAAAATCATTATAAGGGCATTTACATGTAGATTGGAGCCTGATTTAGTTCTGCTTAAGTCAATGGAAATACTCTGTAGACTCATTTATTCAGTTCAGTCACATCAGGCCCTCTTTGAATTAATGTAATGGTGAAATTCTGTATCCACCACAAATAATACATGAATTACTAATATTCCTGCAGTTTATAACAAGTTGTTGCTGTCACGCTACTGCTCCTTTAAACATGGTGCAGTCTATTTATTTCTAGTTAAAAGACAAGCTGGTCACAGTAAGTTTAATCTTACCATGTGAGCCAAGTCTTACACACATCTACGGAAAAAAAAAAAAACTTAAGAGTTTTGGAGCTGCTGAATTTAATGCATTTACAGTTCAAAATATCATTTAGTGTCAGGAGAAAACCATAATTAGCATTCACTTTTATTGATATCTCCTTCAAACATGCAACAATGAAGCACTACAGTAAACTTTCTAAGCAATTTAGGGACTAGGTTTTAAGTTAAACATTTTTTCTTTTTGCTTAGATGTTCAAAGCATCCCACTAAAAATAAGAGCATGTGACATATGGCAAAAAAAATAGCTATCTTCAAAAGCTAATTGAGAGTTTAAATACATATATATACACACATATATACATATATATCATGTCATATTATTTTGAAATAAATTACAAGCAACTTAATCTAAGTTGCTTTTCCCACACACTTTGAGAAGCCAGTATCAGTAAAAAGCGTCAAGAAAAACACCTGCAAGACATGCTTTAGTGGTTAGAGGATTAAGGCAGAGTTGAATGCCTTCCTTTCTGAAATAACAGCCTTGGTTCTCTAAAAACACAGATTGCTGTTTGCTGCTAATGGGTGCCTTGAGTAGCATTACAGCAAATTGCTTTCCTTGATGACATAAACTGAGTACACGGAAAACATGAACACTCAGTTAAAATGTTAGCACATCAAAAGTCACTAAAGGAAAATAACTGTTTTCCAGAGAAGGGCTTTGTATGATCATAATTGAGCTACTTCTGTTTTAGTGAACTTGTGCCATTTAAAAGGAGAAGCAGAACCAGATTTTCTGCTGCCATGATGACTGCATAGTCATTCTGCAGCAGAACAAAATGAATGCTGTTATTAAATTGGAAAGGCAGGAAAAATGTTACCCTTGGCCACTGGACTGCAGGACTAAATATGATCCTCAGTAGAAGTCTGGGCAGCTCCAACAGTTGCCTTAACTTTCATTGTAGATACAACCTCATCAGCTCACTGCAACAGTCTATTTGGCTTACACCTACTGCTACCTGATTCACCATTATCGGCTCATCTTGCATTGAAGCACTCCTGCACTATGAGGTTGCAGACAAAATGAGGAAATGCCCTGTGTTTTCTTGAACAGGAGACTGATGCGATTTTCCTTACACTAACAGCCAGACACTGCGAGGTAGAAACAGGCACACAGTTCACTGTGGAGCCAATGTTATATGGTAACCTGTTTTTCTATCAAAGGTTACAGACCTTAAGTTTATTAGTGCAGATACTGATGAATAAGGAATTACAAGGCTTGCCTTGCTACGGTGACTGATGTGAGATTAGTCAGAAGATCTCAGTATCATTTTAGCCTAGTCTACACACAAATTATTTAAAGCTATAAATATGCCCATACTAGCAATACTGTTCATTTTTACAAATACCTTCAGACATATGCTAAAATGGGTGCAGTTATGCCAATACAAAAATGTTTCAGACATCTCTATAAGGAAAAAAAGCTACACTTACTGAAGCACACTTAAAGTAACAAGCAGGCTAGAGCTAAAACAATGACAAAAACTGTATTTAAATAATTTTCTTTAATAAAGCAGAAGGACTTCAGCTTCATCATTAAAAAAAAAAAAAAAGCGACTGCCTTATTAAGTATTTTTCCCCAATTGCAGCATTCACTAACGAGACTATTTCAGACTTTCTGTCCAGACCTCATCGGTGGAGAGAACAAAAGGTAGGAGCTGCACAGGCTCGAGCCGCCACCTCGCGGCTCACGGCCCGGCCACGCTGCTGCGGCGCAGGACTCGCCGCCCGAGCTCACAGTGCTCAGCACGCTCGCCAGCTGCGTTCCCATCAAAAAGCTGAGGAAAATTCTTAAAGGATTAAATGCAGTTTCTAAAACAAAATCTATCATGGCAATATGTGTATACTAAAACACACCATGACTTTAAAAGTGCTTCTGGTTATGGGGGTTTAAATTCCAGCTGTGTATTAGTTACACATTACTAAAAATAATCATTTTTAATTTGGATGACCCTTTAAAAATAGCTCATATCCATTTATATAGGTGGGGACACAGCACATGCTGTTATTATTGGGTTATATATATATCTATATTGGCTCATGGAAATTTTTAACAGGCCTTACCAAAAATGGGAAAAAGAAAGAAACAGAGCTTGTAAAAAAAATCCATAACTACAGTGTCACATTTGCCTCTGATATTGGACATTTGTGAATATTATAAAAGAGTAAATGTAATAAAAGAATAAAATGTAGTATATGTATATATAAATGTAGCAAATGCAGTAAAATGCAATAGAACTTTTCATGGCTTCCTGCTGTCATACATCTTGTAACACACTTGTTAGTTCAACTATGCTAAGAAAAA
>VZSG01000151.1:1348368-1370941 GCA_013398315.1 Nothoprocta pentlandii
AAAAAAAAAAAAAAAAAAAAAAAAAGAAAAAGTTAAAAATAGAATAAAAACAGTGTTGATGGAGCAACTTTCCACCTGAAAGAACTGTGCCACAATCAATGCTTAGCATGACATGTATCTTACAGGAATGGTTATGGATTATGGTCACATTGGGGTTTCTAAAAGCTTCTTTTGATAGACTGCTTAAATTAGCCTGACTTGGAAAGAAAACTTAGTAGTAGTCTTGTTTTTTTGTGCCTGGCACACAACCCCCTGGATCTGGAAAACACAGGATTGTCTCATCTAGAGAACCCAAACAGCTCGGTTCACTCAAAGACCAGAGCTCAGTTACAAAACTCCATGCCACCAACCTGTCACACTGACTAAACATCCACAATATTGTTCTTAGAAATCCTTTTATAACAGCTTATGTGGATAAACTCAATGCCAATCTTGTTTAATATAAATATATATTAAAAAAAAGCACCAGTATTTTCCACTGTCCAGAGTACTGATGCAAAACATCATATTGATGCTTGGTAGTACTGCTACTGCTTTTCACAAGCTTAAGGCAAAATCCTATATTAAAATATTTCCTGAGCTTCAACTCTGTGATCAGTGATAATGCAATAAGGTACAATAGAAATTAAACGTGAAAACAAATTAGCCTCCTTTTTCTGAAACACCTGTTTCGTGACATCATGAATATCACAATAGTCTGAAATTTTGAAGTAGCTATTGGGCTGATATTCCTCAGACAAGAAGAAATTATATGTTCCCTAGTTCACACTATCTCAAGATTATATTCAGGACAAACTAAACAGAATTAGATCTTAAAAAAAAATAGTTTGACAAATAGGCTTAACAAGCAGAGAGAATGTAATACCCTCTGTAACCTCAGATCTTGATAAAAAATAAAAAAAATAGTATGAGCATTCAGCTATAGTGGAAGACATTGCAAATTTGATGAAAAATAAACAAATAAATAAATTATACCCTCCACACTAGGAGCACCTGGAAGGTTATACACTGCTGTATCCTACTCCTCTGGCTTCAAGATCTGCCCTTTTGCCACTGATATTAATGGAAATGGAATTCTGCCAAAATTGTGACTACAGGGTTCAGAAAATAAAATGCGAAGAAGCAAGTGTTAATAAATCAGAAGCATTAGCAGGCCAGTCAGACTAAGTGATTACATAAGTGGCATAAAGACAGCACTTATCTAATGAATCAAATGTATGCAAAGGAACTGCAGCACAAGGGGGTAAGATGGGTCTTTATGGCACATACAATAAATACTTCAGTTCACACAGCACCTCCCTCACTCTCTCCTTTTTGTTAAGAGTTCCCTGTTTGTGATTAGCTCTCTCCTCATTATTAGTATTTGGGCAAGATTACTGTGCTATTGCTTTTGATTATATTTTCTGCTTAAATTCAGACCATATCGGATGCTGCTTTTAGGATTGCTTACTTTAAGGAAACTGGCATTTTGTGCTCCCTTTTAGAAATGACCAAACCTATCAACTGAAACTTAAAAACTGACTGAGGTCTCTTATTCAAATGCAGTCATCTAATTCAAAAAAGAAAATCTAAACCCATGTGGCTGAAGCTTGGCAGAATTCTAAGTCAAAAAGGCAGGACTATAATGAAAGCAACAGGCGATATTATTTTAGGTGGCTTCAAATATAAAACTTCAAATCCTTTCTTTATATACTGCAGCATCTCTGTACTTCATATGCAGCTTGTATGTCATTCTATTTCCTGTTTGAAACAACAACTAATATTAGAAACTACCAGCTTAGGCACAGGTGGGCCACTACTGTTACTGTGCTGGCAGGTAGCTAGGCTTGGGAGAAAGGGAGATTATCTTCTTCCAATATAAACCCTACAGTTACTATAGCTCTACTACAATGCCTGACTTCTTTACTGGTGTTTATTAACTGCATCTCTGTGTATGAGTCATGAATATATCCTAGAATGTTCCCTTGAGCATGCAAAGAGACTCAGGATGGATACCTTCAACTGAGAGACACAAACTGTTATTGGTAAGAATGCTTTCTCTCACAGCTCGGCTGCTTAAACATTAACAACACCTTTTCTTTAAACACACTGTGTTCCATTAACCCTATCACCCTCTTAGTTAAGGCTGCAATGAGTTTTACTTCAGTTCACTGCACTTCAACTATTAACCCCTTGCCACTGAACAGGATTTCACATTAGTTCTGAATATGAAATAACCATTTGGCAACATACTATAGAGCTGACCTAATTACATAAAAGTCTCTGTGTACTCTAAAAGAAATGATCTAGTGAAAATAATACAGTGATTCATGCTAGAAAATAACTCAAAATGTTTAGGGAATTAATAAACAATCCATAGTCCTACCTCCAGCTAATAAAATTAGTCAGTCTTAGAGATGCTAGCAAACTGTGATCCAAAGCAAACAACACCGATCCTGAGGGGCACGACAGATCCCTGTAGAGAATATAAGTTGACACTGAGATCTGGAGAAATGGATGAGAATTTAGATTAAGATGGTGGTGTCCTGGGCAGAACCAACAAGGCAGGGAGACACTGGACCCTCAGGACGGGGCTGTTACTGTCTCTTCTTGTAGTGTAACAAGCAGCACAGCACATCCTATATTCAGTTCGGATCCAGCAAGGAACACCTGTTAGATTTTTGCTTGAATATGAATTTCCATGCACAGGAGCTAGATTTAACTTTATTTCTAGATCACTGGTCTTTTTCTGAGAGGGAAACTAAATATACTGGTACTTATTCTTCACCTTCCCTTTGTCTCTTAAAAAGTTGGTATGCTGAGGAGATTCGAGAAAATCTGAGTATGCCGTATGTACAGTGGTATGATGTATTGTATATGTGCAACTGTATTCTGTATTGACAAAATTTGGTATGCTGTAGCTACTTGTGATTGGTACCCCAAACTAGTATTTCTTTGAAAGAGCAATAATGTACAATTTTGCATCTCAAAATGCCCCTATCCTGCTTCTAGAACACTTTTTGTTGTCATTAAAACTCAAAAGTTGTCTGTAATTTCATAGTCAAAGGGATCTAAGATGAGATCTCTGAAAATATAAGGAATAATGGACTGGCCAAACCCTGTAGTTACTTCCTCCATACTACTGTGTACTTCTTGCTGTTATAGCTGCAGTATTTCTAACTAACTTATCTAAAATGAAGGTGCAAAATTTCAGTAGTACAGAACGCCAATACATTTGCTAATTTTAAAGAATTGTTAGAATGTTATTCCTTCGGATGCCATCTGAAGCAACGACATCTGCCACCAATTATTTAGAACACACTTTTTAAAATAAAAAAATCCCTTCTGATATTTTGTGTTTATTCTTGCAAGAGATTTACAAGTAGCTTTGCATGTACAGGAAATGTATCTGGCAACACTGTATTACCAATTCCCTTATTATACACATGCACCTACACTCTACAGAAATGCCATTTGTTATCTCTATAACCAACAATATTGCAGAATAGTACACATTGCATTGCAAATATTCTCAGCCAGTTTTAACTTGTTTTCTAAAGCAAGGGATTGTGATTGCACTCTTACTGAGGCCGTAGTGATCTTATTGTTCTCTCTGTTCCATTCTCTCCTCTTCCCTCTCCTTGTCCAGGGTCTTAAAGATGTCTTAAAGATCATAGACACAAAAATAAGAGAGAGAGAGAGAGATAAAACCCAAAGTGTCTCCCAAAACAAAGATAATGACAGGCTTTTGTGAGGACCATGAGAAAATAGCCAACTGTCCCATTGGTGCATTGCTCCAAAGTAAGCTGCAGCAAAGCTTCGCTATTAGCCAAAGAGGTAGGAATATGAAAGGGTAAATGGGAAACTTAAGAGTAGCATAAAATCCACAGGAAGCAAAGGTTCCTCTGTTCTGCTGTGTTTGGAAGAAAGCAGTTTGTCTGGTTTATTTTCATCTGAAAAAAAAAAAGTCTTTCAACAAATACGCATTAAACCCACTTCTCGGTCACACAAAGGAACACACAGTAGAGATTTTGTTTTTATTACACCGCTTTTGAGTGTCTTTTTAGAGATGGCCCAAGGGCTCATTCCAGTCACTTTGCACATCACTCTAGGTGAAATAATGGCTAAATAACGACAAATGAAGAGGATGCAGAGGGAAGAACATGAAAGAAAAGCACACACAAAATAATTTTCTTCTGTATAACCTTTTAATTTCCAGGAATTTGTAGGTCATGGCCTTGAGTCAGAATTCATATCTTTGTATTTAACAGCTGTGATGGATATGTCTTTTTCTTACTGCATAGCTTTTTTATTGTTTCTATCACACCATAAGGTCATCCTTGGCTTACACTCTGTGCCTCCCTTTGGCAATTTTCTTCTCCTACAATTATATGCTAAAGGTGATGCTAAAAGCAAGCAAATTTCTTCCTTTCCGTGCTGTAATTTGCTTGACGAACTAGATCTATTCCTTCCCTTTTCACCTACCTTCTTTGCCATCTTCAGTTCTTCTATACCCCTCTGGCGAGAACCTTGTTGAGTTTTTCAAGGGAAAATATACAATGTGTTTTTTTGCCTCCCACTATATACGTTCTCTAGTATGTCTTTCCCCTGTATTTCTTCTTTAGTTTTCCAGCTTGTTCCAACCACCTCAGCTGTCTAAAACTCACAAAATAGACTAAAGTTTTACTCACATCATCACTTTTAAGCAAGATTAAGCTTAGATTCTACATTATGAAATTCTGTACTCAGATGTGCTTAAGGATTTTTCTACAACTTTCACTCTAAACAGGCTTTAAATGAGAGTTGAAATTCTAAGTTTTTGTGTATATATGAGCTTAAACTTACCAATTCCAGCTGAAAACACTGCACCCCTTCTCTTGCTTCTGGCATCTGTCTTCTGCCTCATTTTCATCAACTTCATGTCTTTCTAATTTTAGGTATCTGTCTTTGCTCCCTTGGAGTGAAAATAATAAAAAGTAAGGGAGCTTGTCAACTTTTGTATTTATGTTCTTCAGAACACTCCAGGGCATCACAGTCCTTCTTCCTGTGCTGTAGGACGGAGCACAGTGGGAGCTTAATCCTCAATCAAATGCTTAAATTGTATCATCATATCATTGTATTTTCTTTAACTGGAAGCTAACGAACATAACCAGCCTTCTTGTAATTTCTCTCCTTCGTAGAGTTAAATGGGGCCTGCAGCTTTCAACTGCAGATGGAAGTTGGATCAGACATGCAGTTCTGGTGCAGTCTCTCCGCAGGGGATCCCCGTCTAGGTGCTCTCTGAAATCTCACATTCACTATAACGTTGCTACAAAGCTCTGTTCTAGGTAACCATTTCTGTAACTTTAAGTAATAGATGGATGAAGAAAGGGAAGAACATGTCAGGCAGCCTTTGGCATCTACAACGTCTGCACATGAAGAGAGGCCAAGAGGAAGATCTTTCCATTTGGGCTCCTTCCAGCACCCCACCTTAGCACACGGCTGCGCTCACAACACGGCTCCCTTGCTTCCCTGGCCAATGCCACCATTGAGAGCCTGGAGGGAGCCGGTGATGGCAGCTCTGGATCCTTCTCTTTCCACCGTCACCCACTCCCAGGCAAAAGCAGACCAGCTTCCCACCATCTCCAGGCGTGGGCTCAGACATCAAGCACAGGAGGGGTCAAGGAGAGCTCCTTGTAGCGCCCATCACACAGCACAAACGTCTCTGCAGCCGTTAGGACCGTTGCAGCCGTTAGGACCGTTACAGCCTCCCTGAGGCAACAGCGCGCAGTCCCATTCCCGCCAAAACCCGTGAGAGGCGCTGAGGAGGGACCTGACTACATATCCCGGCATGCCCCGCTTTCCCGCGGCGCTCTCGCGAGGCGCGAGCTCCCGCGCCGCGGTTGTCGCGAGAGCGGCGAGGCGGAAGCTCCACGTCGGCCGGCGGGGCGACTGGGCGGCTCTGCGGCGGGGCCTGCGCGCGCCATGGTGAGCGGGGCCGGGGCCGGGGCCGGGCATTCCCTGAGCGGCGCTTCTCCGGCCCCTGCCGCCGCGCAGAAGGGCCTCGGGCCGCAGCGGGTTGCGGGCTGTTAGCTGCGCTCGAGCCTCCTCGGGTGCGAGGGGTGTCGAGTGTCCACGCGTGCGAGACCCCTGTGCCCCGCTGTGCACGAGGCCGTTGGGGTCGGGCTGCCCGGGTGGAAGGGGAGGCCCCAAAGGGCAGAGCGGCCCTCGGGCCGGGTGGTGCTTGGTTGGGTCGCCCAGCAGGACCTGCCGGAGCAGGGGCCTTGCTGAGGACCGGGAGCTTGGGAACCGGCAGGAGTTGTTATGTTACTGGGTACTTCAGGGGTGCTAACTAGCTTCTACTGCTGTGTTTACAAGGGAAATAGAGGAAGGTCTGTTTTTTGGTTGTTGTTGCTTTTCTCTCTCTTTTTTTTTTAAACATTTATATTGGACACCAGCTCTCCTAGTGCAGATTTGGTTGCTGAGGGACATCAAGGAGCTCTTAAGGTGCTCTGCTGGTCATCTTCTTTTTACCTGTGCTGTCCATACTATTTATAGTGTGTAAACTTCAAATTTCACGAAAGTAAATGAAAGGGACTCACTGGCGTGGGTAGAGATCAGTTGTTTTAGGAAGTCCCACAAAAGCAAATAAGCGGGGGAGAGAAGTGGTCTCCTGTCTGAAAAGCAGCATTTACTCGTATTCTGTTAAGGCTTAACTTTCTTTCCTTCTATGTTGTTTCTATATGAGTTTTCTTGTTTAGTTACTTAGTATTGTAAACTTTGTTTTTTCCTTTTCTAGCCTCTCCGACTTGATATCAAGCGAAAGCTGACCGCCCGCTCTGACCGGGTGAAGAGCGTAGACCTGCATCCCACCGAGCCATGGATGCTGGCAAGCCTCTACAATGGCAGCGTCTGCGTCTGGAACCACGAAACACAGGTGACATTTGTGTTCTCCCCTACTGCATATGAAGTAAACTTTCCAATGTTAGATACACCAGGATACTACTAATAAGATTCTTTCTTTTTTCCTCAGACTCTGGTGAAGACGTTTGAAGTGTGTGACCTGCCAGTGAGAGCTGCCAAATTTGTGGCAAGAAAGAACTGGGTTGTGACAGGAGCTGTAAGCTGTCGTCGTCTTGTTGTTTTATGTGCAGTTCCACTTTCTTTGATTTGCTTTACTGGTATTCCTTTGGTATATCCCCAAGTAGTGTGATTTGATATGATTTTTAGAGGAGAGAGGAGTGCTTTGTTATGGTTACCCCGAGATGTTTTTCTTCTGTGTTAGCTTAAAAACTTATTATTTTTTAAAGTGAGCATAACAATGTGGCTAATTCTAAATGTAATGCAAAGTAGGTCTGGATTCAACTTTTGCTGTCAACTGGAATGCACTCAGGGCCCAGTTTTGATGAAATAGTAGTAGTAGAGAAGGGATAAGACAACTGTTTTCAGCGGCAGGGCATCATCACAGTGATGTTCTTAAAGATGATTTTGTTAGAAAATCTTAAATGCTGATGCCTTTAGTCTAACTATTCTGCATTGAACATAAGGTGTACTAGGCAGAATCCTCTTTTAATGGTTGGTTTTCATCCTTTTTCTCAGGATGACATGCAAATCAGAGTTTTCAATTACAATACTTTGGAAAGAGTTCACATGTTCGAAGCGCACTCCGATTACATTCGTTGCATTGCCGTACACCCTACGCAGCCATTCATATTGACGAGCAGTGGTAAGAGGCCTATATTTGGACATTTGGGAACAGCTCTTTTTAGGCTTCAGTTTTCTATCTAGTGAGAGGTTGCTTGTCATACTCTTTCTGCTGGAATAGGCATTTGTGAGGAAGTAGTCAACCCATCAGTTGTCCTCTCGTGTTATTTCTTTGCAAGATATGTTCACCTCTTTAAAAAAAATGAATATTAACAGTACTTATGAATGAGAATATAGTGGCTTATGGTTCTCAGTAGAGAAGATGTAAAAGTCTTGTTCCTTTGATATTTTCACTGGAAAACTTTAAGAGAATCTTGTACTGACTATGGCCCTTCTGCAAGGCCAGTAGTCATACAGATAAAAAGCCATGTTTGCTATTAGCAGCTTCTCCTTTTAAGAAGAAGTGATGGATAAGCCTTGAACTAGAAGTTACTAAGAATTAGGTAATTTAAGAAGGTGGGTATTGGAACATATTAAACTAACACAAGCTTGTATTTTTTTCAGATGACATGCTTATTAAACTCTGGGACTGGGATAAGAAATGGTCTTGTTCTCAAGTGTTTGAAGGGCACACCCATTATGTCATGCAGATTGTCATAAACCCAAAAGACAATAATCAGTTTGCCAGTGCCTCTTTGGATAGGACAATCAAGGTAGAGATACTGTATTTTAAAAAAAAATCATTAATTATCAGACAGACTATATCAGTTAATAATGTTGTGAGAATAGTGGGTTAAAATTTTTAAAAGCAGGTACACTAATAGCATTTTTTTTAGTGTGCTAGGACTTGTATGTTGGTCCAATTACAGTATTAGAATTAAGCTTATCCTGTGAAAGTTAATAACTTTACAAGATTATTATATCTTTGAATGTAGTTCTCAAAGCTAATTAAATGCTGTAGTTCTAGTTGGAGTACACAGAAATATTGTGTGGGAGATAATGGCTATATTGGGGCAGGAGGGGTGGAAAAAGGAAAATTCCAAGAGGTTGAAAGCTTATTCCAGCTCGTTTAGATCTAATTAGAAAGGTGCTTCTACCTACAAACAGCATCTAACATGGTTTAGTATGCTAAAAGCAAACACTAGGAGGAGAACACTAGGAGTTTCATGGCTTTGCGTTGTGAGCCCAATGCATGCACCTTGATATGTTTGCTAATGTTTGTGCTTGGGGGATTTATAGTTTGATAAACAGTTGCTAAAGCATTTCCCCTAGCACATTTTTGCACCTTTGGAATTCAAAATATTAATTGGGACATTTATGCTTGGCACAGTTGGCCTGAGTGGAAAAGACGGATAATTAGATGATTTATTTTCTTGCAAGGTGTGGCAGCTTGGATCTTCTTCACCCAACTTTACTTTGGAGGGCCATGAGAAAGGTGTGAACTGCATTGACTATTACAGTGGGGGAGACAAGCCGTACCTCATTTCAGGTGCCGATGATCGGTTGGTTAAGATCTGGGACTACCAGGTATTGTATGTTCAGCTCTCCATAAACTCTTAGACAGACTTTGCCTTAGGAAAATCACTAACAAAGACATAGGAAGACTCCAGCAAGTGCTGATGGGGCCAGAAATGTCTTCAAGTTTTGCCATCATGTGCAGTTGTATACATGAGTTTAGTCCTTTGCTCTTGGCTGTCTCAAGCAGCAAATTTGTTTTTTGCAACTCTGTGACTAGAATGCTGCTTTTTATCTTGCACAATCCATTGTTCATCTGTGCTGTAAGAAAGCTTTCAGAGGGACAAAAGCACAGCTGAAAATAGGAGCAGCTACGTCAAGAGAAATAGTTGGAATATTTCCTTCTGGAAAGGAGAAAGTATCTCAGTAGAGTTCTAGTTTTCTAGTATATCTTTAATACTGTTGCTTTAGTCATATGGTAATGTTACTAGAAGAAGCCTAAACAAATAGGTTTCAAAATAATATTAGAATTGCTTTTTAAGAAACGAAGGTAATACTCTAGCAATGTGTTTATGTCTGTGTCCGTCTGACTCTTACAGAATAAAACATGTGTGCAAACCCTGGAGGGGCATGCTCAGAACGTGTCATGTGTCAGCTTCCACCCCGAGTTGCCCATCATAATCACAGGCTCAGAAGATGGTAATTTCTTATTTTCCATTATGTAAAGAATAGGGCAAGTACTTATGGGAAAACTGCTGTTGTGTGGCAGCACACTTCCTCCCATCCCATTCAGAGAAGATAAAAGGCACGTTTTTCCTCTAGGAACCGTGCGCATTTGGCATTCGAGCACGTACCGCCTTGAAAGTACCCTCAACTATGGCATGGAGAGAGTGTGGTGTGTGGCCAGCCTGAGAGGGTCCAATAACGTGGCGCTGGGGTACGATGAAGGCAGCATTATTGTTAAGGTAGGCTTACTCCCTTGAGAAACAAATGGGAAATATTTTTCTTCTACGGTAGTATTATATTGTATTACTTACAAAGCAGATGATTTTTTGTTAGTTTAACATTTTTAGCCAAAGCCATAGTGTTTCAGTAGATAATTTGAACTGAAAAGAAAATTCATCAAGAATGTATTGGCTGCTTATGCCAAATTGTTCTGCTGTGCTTCCTAGCTTGGTCGTGAAGAACCTGCCATGTCTATGGATTCAAACGGAAAAATTATTTGGGCTAAACATTCGGAAGTCCAACAGGCGAACCTGAAGGCAATGGGAGATGCTGAAATTAAAGATGGAGAGAGGCTGCCACTGGCTGTAAAGGATATGGGAAGCTGTGAAATCTATCCACAGACAATTCAACACAACCCTAACGGACGGTAATAGATTTTAGAATAAAATACTTAAATGTATTTCTGACTTTGATATGGAAAAATATCAGAAAAGTTTATTAGAAAAGTATACTTGCGTGTGCCCTAGGAGTGCCTGAGAGCCTCTGGCAAACAAGCAGCTATAGGAAGCATGAAATCACAGAATAGCAGTTGGTCCTCACTTGCAGGAGATAACAGCTTAGACAAGTTGGACTTCAGGTGGAGGAAGAATAAAGAAAAAAAAATGTATAAGGTAATAGCAGTAATTTGTGTGACTGTATCACTTGAGTTTTTCTCCATGAACAGATAAGCTGAACTGAAAGGGATACCTGAAGTAGAAAGGGATAACAAGTAGATAGTAGTGTGAAGTATAAAAAAATCAAGTTGCAAATTGTATGTGTTTTGTTTGCATTGACAGCGATCATATGAGGCTAAGCTCTCCAGTAGCTTTTCAGATTAATCGATCCACTTGATGCTGTCTGTCCAAGTTGCGTCTGACCAACATTTCTTTCTTTGGTCTAGGTTTGTAGTAGTGTGTGGTGATGGTGAATACATCATTTACACAGCTATGGCTTTAAGAAACAAAAGTTTTGGTTCCGCACAGGAGTTTGTGTGGGCACATGATTCTTCTGAGTAAGTACTGTAGATTTTCCTTTTATAGCATTAAATTTACTGCTAGTTTTCAGACTGTGCAGACTGTATATGGGGCCTGAAGAATAAAACTTCTTTGGATAATAAACATCTCATAACTGCACTACACGGAACTTTTCAGTTTGTGACACTCCACTAATTTTGAAGGTGAATCAGATGCAATAACAGCTATTTTGAATGATCTTCTGATTTTAGTAAACTACTTGTTTAACAGCCAGTTAACTGTTTTTTTTTTTTTTTTTTTTTTTTTTTTTTTTTTTTTTTTTTTTTTTTTTTTTTTTTTTTTTTTTTTTTTTTTTTTTNTCATGTCATCTCCATTTAGATACGCTATCAGGGAGAGCAACAGTGTTGTCAAGATATTTAAAAATTTCAAAGAGAAGAAGTCATTTAAACCGGACTTCGGAGCAGAAGGTGGGTATTGACTTTTAGAGCGCACCAGTTGGTTTGGGTGTTTTGTTTGTTTTTGTGTTTTTTGGTTTTCCTCCACAATGCCAATGCTTTCTACCTTTATATTTTCAGGCATCTATGGAGGCTTCCTCTTGGGTGTCAGATCTGTTAATGGTTTGGCTTTCTATGACTGGGAAAACACAGAACTGATACGCAGAATTGAAATTCAGCCTAAACATGTGAGTGTCTAGATAGAACTGAATATATTTACGTACTTGCCTCTCTTGAGTTTTGGCTATACTGACTTTTCTTGAATGAAACCAAGCTGACAGTCATAGCCTAGCTTCTTAAGTTTATCTCACTCTTCTAGCAAAGGGAAATCTCTAAAGTGTACACTGGTAACTTAATTGTTTAAAATGCCATGAGAGTTAGTACAAAATAGTGTTAATTTGTGTATCCTGCTTTCTTAACCTGGTAACTGTTAAACAGTGTCATTATTGATTCTCATGCTACAGATTTTCTGGTCTGATTCGGGGGAGCTTGTCTGCATTGCTACAGAAGAGTCATTCTTCATTCTGAAATATCTATCAGAAAAAGTTGCAGCAGCCCAAGAAACACATGAAGGAGTCACTGAGGATGGAATTGAAGATGCTTTTGAGGTAAATGTTTTTTTAAAAAGGGAAAGTGACATGGATTGGAGATGATTTAAACCAGTCTTTCCAAAGCATATCCAAGTAATTCCCTTCTACTAAACTTTAGTTGTCAAAACACTGAGTATGATGCAATATATTCATCATTTACTATTTTATTTGGTCTGCTGAAGACCATCTCTTGAAAAAGGATCTTTGTTTGATATCCAGCCTGGTGAGAGATCTTTATGCTTAGATTACTCTTCAGGTTTTTGTTTCCTCATCTCATAGTTATAGTGCTGTTTTTTTTTTTTTAAAAAAAAAGAACTTGAATAGTATCTTTACATAGGTTAATCTTTTTCAGGTTGGAATTGTGATTGAATAAGTCCAGTTATCTGTTGAAGTACAGCAGATTAAATGTAATTTGAAACTGATTTAGTCTTATTATAGCAGAAAACGTAACTTATATATGTCTTATTTAATTTTGCAGGTTCTTGGTGAGATTCAAGAGATTGTGAAAACGGGCTTGTGGGTAGGCGACTGCTTTATTTACACCAGTTCTGTGAACAGACTCAATTATTATGTTGGAGGAGAAATTGTCACTATTGCCCATTTAGACAGGTAAGTCATTGCATTTGTTGTAAACCAATGTTTAATTTTTTATTCTTCCAAAGAAGTCAAGACCAAGTTAACTTTGTTGCCTCTTTGCCCTGCATTACTTATTTCTCAACATGTTATACTAATGTATGTTCTGAGGCAATTCATATTGTCTTGGGATTACAGGGAATAAACTCTTGTATGAAAGTTTGTAAAACTGCAGTTTTTCAGGTGAATATTATTTCTCTTAAAAGAACTGCTAGATTATTTTTTTAAGGACGACTTGGTAGTGGATTTAGCCAAGATTCATGTGCTTTGTTTTGTTTCAGGACAATGTATCTCTTGGGTTATATCCCAAAGGACAACCGACTGTATTTGGGTGATAAAGAGCTAAACATTGTTAGCTACTCCTTGCTGGTCTCAGTGCTTGAGTATCAAACCGCAGTAATGAGAAGAGACTTTGGTATGGCCGACAAAGTTCTGCCAACGATTCCAAAAGAACAGAGAACCAGAGTTGCACATTTTCTTGAAAAACAGGCAAGAGAACTATTTCTCAGTCCTCAGAAATGTGTTTCTAGTAGTGTGTATTTATTTGAGAACACTCTAATACTTGTTTAGAGGGTTTTTGTTAGAACATCTAAGATATCGTTTGATGTGACAGGCCACAGTTTTACTTTCTAATTTTTATTTCAGGGCTTCAAACAACAAGCCCTCGCAGTATCCACGGATCCCGAGCATCGTTTTGAACTTGCTCTTCAACTTGGAGAATTAAAAATTGCTTATCAGCTTGCAGTAGAAGCAGAGGTAAACATAAAATTTTGGTGATTCACATGAATTCTGTGCAGTAGAATGAATCTCTGAGGCCCTGTGCTTGTGCCAAGAGAGGGCAGTGGAATGTGGAGATGCAGAATAGGTTTCTAAGCTCTGTATTTACACCCTCCCAACTTAATATGTGAGTTCTGCTTCTGTTATTCAAAGGAATCTAAGCCCCATAGTGGGAATAGGGGAACATTTGCTCAGCAAGCAACAGGAACTCCTGGATAAGGTAAAACTGAACCAACAACCAATCCATAATCTGCAGTTTTGATCGCTGAGAGTAGAAATAGCAATGGTCTCTGGGCCCTTGGCAAACTTTTAAGCTATTTCTAGGAAGACTGATAGGAGGTGATATGGCCCGTAGCCATTATTCAGTGGAGCGATCTTAATGCTTCTGTGGTAAAATCATGAAGTTAATCACAAAATGATGACTTGAAGGCAAAATGCTGTTATGTTCTAGAGGTTAATTTTGGAGCTTTTGATTAAAAAATAATACTATCTTGTTATCCAAACTTATTTCTACCTTTTTCCTTGAAGTCTAATGGAAAACTTCTGTTTTATATAATGATATAGCTGTGTCATGATCTGTGTTCAGAACTAGTGTGTGTTTTGAAGCTGTAATAGTTGTTAGCATCTCAAAAGGAGGGCAAATATAATGATGAGATATGGTATCTTAACAGATCAACTTTGAGTCTTTATCGAAAGATCTTAAAATCTTTAAGTGCCATTCAAATATGTGTTTTTTCTCCCCCCCCTTTCCTCCTTTCCCTCCTTTGTATTATTAGTCAGAACAGAAATGGAAGCAGCTTGCTGAGCTTGCCATTAGTAAATGCCAGTTTGGCCTAGCCCAGGAATGTCTCCACCATGCACAAGACTATGGAGGTCTATTGCTCTTGGCTACAGCTTCAGGAAATGCTAACATGGTGAACAAGTTAGCTGAAGGAGCAGAAAAAGATGGCAAGAACAATGTAGCTTTTATGAGCTACTTCCTACAGGGGAAGTAAGTATCAAGCAGGAGATTGTTCTCCTATTTTCTGAAGCCCAAAAGGCTTGCGCGCTCTCTCTTTCCCCCCCCCCCCCCAATTTAACTACAAAACACCAAAACCTAAAATTCCACAGAGAAAGATAGTGGTGGCTAGTGGAAAGATATGATGGCTACTTCTTTGTAAACCTAATAATAACTTAATAATGTCATAGAATAAGCAGCAAATCTATTGCAACGTCTGTCTTTGTAAAACATACTGGTTAATGTGGCATTTTACAATCTTTTAGGCTTGATTCATGTTTGGAACTACTTATTAAAACTGGGCGTCTGCCAGAAGCTGCTTTTCTTGCACGGACGTATTTGCCGAGCCAGGTTTCAAGGTAACTGTTAAAAACACATGCAAAGAAGGAATATTATTACCAAATTAGCTGTGTACAGCAGATTGTTGTTTGCATCCCCAGGGTGGTGAAACTATGGCGGGAGAATCTTTCTAAAGTCAATCAAAAAGCTGCCGACTCCCTTGCTGATCCTACAGAATATGAGAATCTCTTCCCTGGGTTAAAGGAAGCGTTTGTTGTTGAAGAGTATGTCAAGCAGAGTCTTGCTGACTTGCGGCCAGCTAGGGAATATCCTCTCGTCACTGTAAGTAAACAGTGGGCGGTTGGTGCCTTTTTTACTCCTCTGAAATTAAAATCTTTTCTGTATAAGTTTAGAATTGAATGAGTCAGTGAAATCCCTTTTGTTCCCTAAACACATGTTTATGTTTTAGCCAAATGAAGAAAGAAATTTACTTGAAGAAGCGAAAGGTTTTGAGCCTCCTAAAGTAATGGCATCTCAGGTCAGTGTTGCTACTAAAGAGTGAAGTTTAAGAAAGAAGCAGCTTCGCTATTATACAAAAACACCTACTCTGGGTGATACTTTACCAGTAATGGACCAACTGTTGCTCTTGTTGATGTTATTGAAAGTCATGTGAAAACTGTTCCTGACTTGCACATTCGTTTTGTCTCAGACTTCTCTTAATCTACTTTTGTAACTACTAACTTCTTCACTTTCTTACCTGTGGTAACTTAACTTGGATCATCTTTTGTAGAACAGAGGGAAGTGTCTATTAAAGTGCATATGAGTAAAGAGCACCTTCTATTGCATTTATTCTTCTGCAGCATGGAATTACACATTTTCCATCTTACCTGCTTCTAACTCTCTAAAAGTTCAGGAGTTGGAACCTGTTAGTAGCTGCATGTCACCAAAAAAAAAAAAAAAAAAAGAAAAAGGAGGAAAAAAAAAAAAAGATAACCCTCATAATTCTATGTCATGACAAACATTTAAAGACTATTCACTAACTACCTAGGAATCCTGCTCCATTATTTGCAAGTACTTCCTAATCACTGTCACAAGTAACTCAAACTGATCTCTCTGATCAGTTTTGTTACTCCCACATGGTTTAGTGACTTTTTGAGTCTTCTGTGTTAGAGCAAATGTTACTTACAGATACAAGCTTGCATTTGCTTAATTGTGGAAAAGGATACAGAAGTAGCTTTGTAAATGTAAGAAAAATGTTTACATTTTACAGAAGAAAACATTAATTTGGCATTTGAGGCTGAAGGCCACTGATGCTGAACTGTATCATTGCACTCAGTTCATGATTGTGTAGGATGTCCCCACCCTGGAACCATCTTGTACCAATTGAGGATGAATATGCAAAGTTCTCCACTAGGTAGTTAGGTAAATAATGTACAGATGACTGATAGAATAATACTGTTGCTTCAATATGCCACTAACTGATGAATTATCTTAACCTCAGACTTGCACAGCAGTAAAGGAAGAGGGATAAAAGTTTATTACCTATATTACAGGGTAAGGCACACAGATCCCAGCGACTATACTAGGGACAGTTAAGAGTGGACCTGTGTTAAAAATGTAATCAAGTTTGTGCCTGGTCTGTGACCTCCAATTCTACTTGAATTTGCTTAGAATAGTACAGTCTTAAATTGAGGTTCAGCTTTGAAAAATACAGCCACTTTAACAGTGAAGGAAAGAAGCCTCCACGTTAGTTTAGTGCTATTTTCCAGTGTTTCTTGATAGCTACCACAGACAGAATTTACATTCATGTAGGAACAGTGGGCTAGTTCTCCAGAAATTCAGCATCTGCTCAGCCACATCATTCTTGCAGCTCTGCTGCTTAGAAAATCTCCTCAACAGTTATTCGACTGTGAAAACAGATGCTTGATTGGGTCACTTTACTGTTGTCTGTTTACTTGCCTCTGTAAGAAGTTAAATTCAACAGAACTTATTAACAATGTCATTTTCATCAGAAGCACCCTGAAGAATCAGTTCTGTCTCCTAAACCAGAAGTGACGAAGTTGGTTTCACAGAATTCTGATCTACTTTCGACCCGAGAACAGAAGGTACTTAAAGATGAACGCATGTGCTAGTACAGCACTGAACTTGTTTTAGCCTATAAACTAACAACATGATTAAATCCAGCTAGATGAGGTGTCACTAATGCCAACCAGACGTCTTAGCTCCAGTTACAGCGTGTGGATTCCTCTCTATTGTATGCAAAGAGATACTGCCATAACTGCATAGGGATGCTGCCATAACCTTGTGAGCTTGGAGAAGGAAAGAGAAAAAAAAAAGGGGGCAGGGTCAAAAAAAGAGTTGGGCAGGAGGTAGTAGCAAGTTACCACTGACAGGGGGAGTGGGGTGGGGTGACAGTTTACACTTGTTCATGCCATGAAGATAGCTTGGGGTTCTGCAACTTACTTGAATACCTAGGTTCCAGTTGCCTCTCTCAGCTTGGCGTGTTCAAAATGTATTTACTATGCAGAACAGAGTCCAGTTACCAGCCATGCTGGCCCACATGTAACCATATTAGTAATTCTGTAATCTGGTCTTTCCGTTTCCTAGACCCTTCTGGACCTGGAAGATGATTTGGATAACTTGGATCTTGAGGATATTGATACCACAGATATCAATCTGGATGAAGAGATCTTAGATGAGTAAACTCGACTTTTTAAGTGACCAAATTGCGTACTCCAGGTGGTTGAAGTCATGTGGAGTGCACCTTTTTCTTTGCCTTCCCCAACCACAAGGTGGACTGTGTAACATGAAGGGAAAGGGGCATACCTAACCCTTCTCTAAACAGCATCTTAAGTCTGTGTTAAAATTCTGTAGGGAGACCTAGTCCTTTGCCTACAACCAACTTTTTCATTTATTAAGAAGCTAATAAAATCTTTTAAAGAGAGGATTCCTGTGGTTTTAATGATTTGTAATTTGAAGATGAAAGAACAGTTAACTAATTTAAAATATGATTAAGAGGGTTGAGGGTAACAAAGTGTTACCATTTAAATTAGTCTTAGATGTATTGTATAAGCATCTACATGAATAGAGCTAAGTCTGTTTAGCAGCTGTGCAAGCCCAGCCGTTTCCAAATGATGCACTTGTGCAAAGAAGTGAAATGAAACATGGGAAGCTGGTCAGGGTGAAGATGTACCCCAATGGAATTAAATTCGGTGTCTGTTGTCCGCTGAAAGCAAGAAGGGGCAACTACAAGTTCATTTATGATATTTAAAAATCTCTGGTTTATTGTACACTTTTTTTCAGCACTCAAAACAGTCAAAAGTTTTTATTAGAGAATCCTGTACAGAGAACATTTATAAAGGCTGAAGGTTTATTTCATGAAGCTGTGGAAGTAGCCATTGCTTCTTGATAAGCCTGAAGGGCCAGTTGGATATAGCCTTCTCTCTGGGATTCAGTTTTCACAAATACCTATAAACATGGTATGAAAGAGAATAATGTACAATTACCAACATACAAGCCCAAGCAAAGTAACAGATGTTGGGTCTGGCACCAGACTACAGCTGAAGTGTTGCCCCTCGATAGAGAAAAGGGTACATATACAACACTTTTCCTTGAATGCTTTTTGAAAGAAAAGCAGTTCTAAGACTCATTAACTAGGCTGTTATTGTTTGAGGACTTGACCTTTTATAGGTCATTAGGCTTCATGTAGAAAAGCCTACCTTGATCAGCTCCACTCCCTGGAGATTTCCTTCTTTAGCTTCTTTTGCCGATGGACAGTCCGGATGGAGCATATGATACAGGGTGATTAAGCTTGTAGTGTCATCCAGCCTAAGCAAAGAAAGACTCAGTTGCAGCAAATACTTCCTGCAAATCCTTCTACTTTGCTTGCACACTACCATGTTTTCACCTGCAGTGCCATTATTAGAGGGTGCCCCTGTAGATTATATTATAATCTACAGGGACGGCAATGCTCACAGAGCACCAGATCTACAGAACACCAGTTTATACCAAGTAAGTCACACAAAATAATCAGTGCTGTACCTTAAGCCACGTCAAGTGCTCACCTCAACTGAAGCTGTAATCTACTTCAAATAGAATGAATTACTCAATGACAACTAACACAACAGCTAGGCCAAGAAGCAGTTTTCTGGCACGGATTAGTGTCCAACATAATAGACAGAACTAGTATTGCTGTTGTTTTTGGCAACTTAAGATCCTGGAGTTTGGAGCATCTTCTCCAGCCACACATCTATTTCTGCTTTATTTAGTTTTATGCAAGCAAATCACTTATTCTAGTTCAAATGCAGCTTAGGGTAGGTGTTGCAAGATTTCAACAGCAACCATAACTGTAAAAGGCTCCTTTCTATAGCAAACTATAGATTCACGCCCCTGCAATTGGTGCTTCCATTCAGAATGAATGCTGTGTAGAACAGACGCTAGCAAATCATTTCATGCAATTAAAACCTTAAGGATTTTACAAAAAGTATTTTCCCTCTCAAATAACAAACCTATTTTCTAGTACTTTAGATAATCATAATAAATATCTGGTATGCCACACTTACAAGTCTCTGTGGAGCATATCTATTAGTAAGCCATCCGTTTTCTTTCTGTTTACTAGATACCATACCATTCCCCCAAAGTGTCTTGTTGAACGGAGCAGATCATACTTAGCGTGTTTCTCAATGTCATCATATGTCCGATGATGAACCTATACACAAAATAGTTTGTTTCAGTAGCATAACTAGAGCTTGTTCAAAGTTTTTCCCTGACAAATCTTCACTTATTTTAATCCAATTAAATTTCAAAACTCTCTAGCTGTAGGAATAAGTCACATACTGCTTCAAAACTTCATACATCTAATTTTGGACAACACTGGTAACGAGTTCTTGGTAACAGGAAGCTGTACAATGGGTATGTCCTGGCCACTGGGGGAGGGAGGGAGCGTAACCTCTAAACTTTCATTCCACTGTCCTCAATTTATAACCTATTCTTTAATAAAAAGGAAAAATTAGAGCCAAGAAGAGAAATGTTACTTTGAAAAAGCTACTTGAGATTCTGCTCACAATCAGCGACCTAGAACAATTTAGGTATCTATTACATCCATCTAAGCACTACTTTATGCATCTGCAATTATTTTTATACTGTTGAAAATATGATTTTTACAGGACCCTGTTTTACTCGTCTGCAAGAATGCAAAAAGCTCAGGATGACACACAATCCTTTTGGAGAAAAAAAGGCATCTGAACAGTAACCATGATCCCCAGATAATACTTATACTTACAAAATAAGGCCTAAGTTCAAATAACACTCGATTTGTTATTAAGAACAAAGTAAGTGAACTCACTCTAATATAGTCAGGTGAATCTGGCTCAAACTGTGCAATGCACATGTTAAGGATATCCTCATGGCGGTCTTGCTGAAACACAGTCTAAAATGACAGTTAAAATTAAGTAACAGATTCTGTATCACACCATTCCAGTACACCAAAATCTAGATAGTAACCGGAATATCGTTCTCTAAAAAAAATCTGTTTAATCATAAGACAAAGACACAGAAAGTGTAGTTACTATCTTGGTAACATGAAAATGCTTCTCAAGGGTGTGTGTGTGCGTGTGTGTGTGTGCGCGCGCGTGTGTGTGTGCGTGCACGCGTGCACATGTTTTCACTAGTTTGTGCTTCTGGAGTAAGTATAAAATTTCATCAATACATAACAACTAAATATGGGTTCATTGTATGATAGTACAGTCTGGTTCAGTTTACCTAGAACTTGATTGAAATAAGTTATATTATTAAGCAACTGTTTTACATAGAATTCAAGCAGCTTAAAATAAACAGGGTTATTAAACACAAATACCCCATCCAAACGCCACAATTTCTGTGCCAGAGCACAACTAATGCAAATAATATGTTTTCAGAACAAGGAAAAGCCTTACCACAAGGTGTTCATCCTGGAATATGACAGGAGGAATGACCCTGCGCCCTTCCTTAGGGAAGAAAATCTGAATCATTCTGTCTCGTTCTTCCCAGGTCGCTTTCCGTAACACGCCACTCGGTTCTCTAACGACGATGAACCGCTCCTGAAGGCGAGAAAAGCTCTAGTCATCACACGAGGAACCACTGTAAGACAGACTGTTGGTTGGGTAAATCCTACTACACCTAAACTCATGCTGAACATAGGGTTCTTTCTGGCACATGTAGCATGCGCTGCATCTCTTTTTCTCTCTTTGTCTCTGCTAATTAAGTGCTAGATTTGCATTTTAATCTTAGCATGTAGAGATATCAGTGCACGCGTTTACATGAAAAGCAAGCTAGTCTCATTTAAGACGTATACTAAATAAAAAATGCAAGCATAATGCAAGTACTTTTAAAGTCTTCTTCCAGAAGTCGCAGCACTAAGTAAGAGCAAATGCAAACCTCGTGCCTTTGGCAAGGGCAACTGAAGAACAAAACGTAACTAAAATCCCACCAACATATTCAGAACCACTGACAAGTGCTTGATTCAGGGCTGCAGACTCCACGAGTTCTTTGAGATGAGGAAGCTCTAAATACACTGAGGCAGAAGAATAAACATCACCAAGGTTCCTTGAGAGACCTCCCAAACCAAAGGGGCAACACACAGTGACTTATTTCCCACTGTCAGCAATATTATGCACGTTGGGACCAACTGACTTCCTAAAATTGTGATAATGTTTTGAAAATCCTTCTGGTCTCTTATTGCCACTTTAGAGAGTCAGAAGTTTTATTATATAAACCTAGCTCAACTTTCCACCGCATCTTCACACTTGTCAAGTACTTGGACCTTTGGGTCTACATAGAGAGCATTAAGCAACTGAACACCAGCTTCCAGGATGGATGAACTGAGCACTCCCAATAACCAACCTAGCAAATCACAAGCATCCCCTTCAAAGTAAATAACTATCGTATAGCTCCCTTTCCTGCCAAGTCCCCAAATGACTGCTTTTGAGCACTAAAATACAATTTAGCATTATCCATTACAATATTCTAAAGCATGTGTTTCTCTATTACCTTGTACCAAAGACTTGAATTTACCAAGACTTTAGATTCCCCAGATTTTTCACACACTTCAATATTATATCAAAGCCTATAGCTTATTTTGAAATTACACAAGAAAGGCATGTAAAATATATTTATACATTAAGGTACTCACACGATGTGGAATGGAATAAGTCAAATCAGTAAACACGTATTTTGCAGTTTCAGTTCCTTCCAGGATTTTGTCTTCTGCTAATACATCATCGATCGGCTCCCGTTCATTCAAAACGGGAGGCATTCGGAGTCTTTCCTTAGCTTCCGCAATAGCTTTGTTTGTGGCCTAATAATAACAGTTATAACAATATGTTACTCAGTCACACATTACAATAATTACCTTTACATAAAAAAGGCATCTCTTGGCAAGCTGCCATGCCATTTGGGGCTGCTGCAGCCGTGCTGCCGGGCACGTTTGCTGGGGGACATCACGCAGAGCCTCCCCGCAGCGCCGCGGGCAGCCGGGGAGCCCGGCGCGGCGCCCACCTCCTCCAGCTGCGCCTCGGTCATCAGCTTGTACGTGGGCGGCTTCAGCTCCTTCTTAACCGACTTGAAAACCTTCTCCAGGTTCAGCCCGGTCATTCGGCAGAGCAGGTTCTGAACCGCTTCATCGCTGAAGGCGGGTTTGGCGGCCTGGGGCGCTGGAAAGGGGGCAGTGAGCGCGGTTAACGCGACGCTGCGGCCCACGGGGAGCGGCCCCGCGCCCGCGCGCTCCCCAACGGCCCTAACGGCTGTAACGGC